>VZTB01013009.1:286250-456585 GCA_013397245.1 Thryothorus ludovicianus | reverse complement strand
TGCCTTTTTTTTTTTTTTTTTTTTTTTTTTTAATAACATCACCTCATCCAAAGGAATCAAAGAACTTTTTCTGAAGGGGCCCTTTTCAGACAAAAGGCCTTCAGAGCAGCTTTTCTGTAAGTGCATTCTACACCATAGGAATTCTATAAAAATAAGTTCTGAAAATTATTTTCACATCTACTTAGTAAAATATGAGCTTAGTTTCAAATCTCATGAACTCAGAAGTTTCCCCTCCTTGGAGAGTGCTCTTCTGAGGTAACATTTCTGCTTTTAAACTTACAGACAGACATTCTAATTATCTGGATGATGATCATGAATGTGTTGCTTATAACCTATTCTGTGGGGTTTGAAAAAGCTGGAGGGTAATTGTAGATAGTGCTCTTGTCTTAAATGATGAGAAACTAAAACATGAGAGAAGAATGCAGAAAATGGAGTATAAAAAATTCATGTTTTACTAATGAAAATCTTCCAGATTAAGCACAAAAAGGAAAGGGAAAAGGAAAAGAAACTCCCACAGTAAACAAGTGAGAGGTTTGAATCCAGTGCAGAATGCTCTATGTATAATTGATGATTAGAATTTATTTTGATTGTGTTGCTCTTTTTACTTTGTAGTACTAAATCTTAGCTGCACTGTAAAATTTGTCAGGAAGGAAATGAGTGGCTTTTAGGTTTTTGTTTTTCAGTACATATAAATACCAAATCTTTGTGGGTTTTGCTACCTGGAGAAGTTTTTTGGAGGAATAGGTAACATGAGTTTGCTGTTGATACCAGCTATAAATAATAAACATTGGCATTTAAAACACCATCCTTACAGATCAATTTTAGCAGTCCCCTGGAATCAATTAGACCCTTCATGGTATGCAAATACTGTTTCAGACTGTCAGCAGACTTAGGCAGGTGCCATGTATGTGTTGATACTTCATGCACATTTTTCTGTCCTGCACATTTCTTAGTGCTGGTTTGGAAGTATAAATTCAGACTTCAGGGTAGGATTTAAGAACTAATAGTGAATTCCCCCAGAGGGAGGAAGGGGTGATCCCCAGGTGCTGCCTCAACACTTCTAAATTTTCACCATTGTATAATGGTCAAAACTACGATGTTTGAAAGTCTTTCTATGGAAAGAATATATGGGAGAGAAGGAGAGATCCCTTCCAAACCTCAGTTACCAAGGTCAATAAAGTGGTCAAGGGCTGCAGCAGGGGGAGAGGCCCAGTGAGCTGGGTATGCTCAGCCTGCTCAAGGAAAAGAGGGATTATAGTACAGGGTGGGACCTCAGTGCATTCTTCAACTTTCTCGTGCAGAGCTGTAGAGGAAGGAGCTGGCCTTTCCCAGGTAGGTGCGCAGCAAGGTCCAAGAGGCAGTGGGTGCATACCTGCAGCAAGGGCGATCCCTGCTCGGGATGGGAGTGCTCAGAGCCCTCAATGGGTTTTCCAGGGAGGATGTTCTATCACCAGCCCTAAACTTTCAAATCCAACTGGCTGTGGCCCTGAGCGAGCTGGGCTAGCCTTGAATTTAGCCCAGTCATTACTGGCCTATAATGAAATAAAATTTTCTTCTTACGGTGTTTATAAATGACATGTAATGGTTTTCAATGTCACATGGCTCTTTCTGAATGAAAACCTCTGCAAATTACTGGGTTTTATTTGAATTTATCACTAAACAGCCTTTGGCATTTAATAGCAAAGGAATGTTGTTGTAGTAGCACATGCGTTCCCAAATGTTGGAAATATGGTGGCATATGTTCTTTTAGTGCATGTTTTAAGAATTGCTATTAACTTTTAAAAGGCAATATTTTGAAATTATGAGAAATTAAGTACAAAATCTCATGAATCTTTTGTACTCGTTTTATGCACTGTATAGAGATCCTTTGGGAATGCTGCCATTATTTCATAATTGCGTCGCTTGGCTGTTATTCATTTAAACAGAGACACATTTTTCCAAAATAGTTACTCCGACCTTTGGGCAATTAATATATGGTTTGTCAAAGAAGTGTTCAGCATTTCTCAGACTGCAGTCTGATGTGCTCTTGATGCTGAGGGAAGAATTAAGTTTGTGATGTATTCAGTCAGTCTGTGCAGCACACAGATCTCCAGGAGCTGTGTCTGAGGAGGGAGACTGCAAGGCTGTATCTAGTAGAGCTGCAGTGGAAAATAAGTGCAATCTCTGCAGTGATTTGTGCTTAAATTTATGCTCTGAAATGACAGAAGCACAGGCTAAGCTGGGAATCTGTAAAATACTTGATAGCCTGTGCATTACGAATCAGGAAATATTTTAGAAGTCAGTTGTAATAGGGTGTTTTTGCTTAGCTGTTTAATGCTCAGAATTGTTCCATGTTTAATTAGATAGATTTAGGTTCAAAATCAAATAATTTGAAAATTTACCATGGAGAGGAAATTACACAGGAAATTGTGCTCTGGAAATGAGAATGCTGTCAGTTTATTCCATCTGTTGGTCACTCAGGTAAAGCTTCTGAATATTTTTTGCATTGCAAATGGGCGCATTGTTCCTAAAAAGTTCTAAAGGAGACAAGCTAGCAGTGTTTGCAGTCAGTGTGTTGATTAATCTGCCTGCTTTTATTTATTTTCCATCCAGTTGTGCAAGTTAATAAATTGGTAAACTTTCATTATGGTCTTACCTGCTATAGCTGTATCTTTCAAAGCACTTCAGCAAATAGATCAAAATGCAAAGCAACACTGGCAAAAGAGGCCTTGTCACCAGATTCTGCCCTTGTGGAGCACTACTGTGCTTAGGACAGATGGAGGACTTGGATCTTCTAAATGTACTTCTCTTCACCATGTCTTGGTATTCTACATGTAGTTTTATTGTTCTTTTACTGACTTTGAACTTTGAAAGAGGTCTTGTATTAATTTTGACATAAATTTTATCCTATTACTTAAAAAAAGACAGGGAAAATGTGGTGAAGGGAATGCATGAACTGTTGTTCAGAATTTAACAGGACGAGACTTTTTGCACCAGAGTTAATTTACTTGTGCTTTTTACCTACGTTTTTGTTGTGTGCACCAGTTTTATAAAGATCACTCTAGCGCTGACTTGAAAAAAATTTTGCTTGATCCTTGCACCTTGTATTGGCCTGGGGCCTTTTCCAAGCAAATGTCCTGACCTGATGCTTGTTGAGGCGTTTGCAGGTACACAGGATTATTCAGAAGCATAAGTAGCCTTGAGGAGAAGAAAAGGTGTTAAGCTCACTCTACAAAACAAAAAGAAATATCTGTGTTTTTGCATGTTAAAATAGTGGGTATTCTTCTTTGCCTTCATATTTTCTTTGTTAATGGATGCTATATCTTCTGTGTTTAACAGTAAATTAATCTTCCCTCTGTAAAGAAATCAAGTATCAAGACCAGTATGAATATAACAGGTAATTTACATAATGGAAGAAAATAGTGGAAATAAGGAAGAAAAAAAGGTGGTTTTGTTGTGTGTTATGAGGCGAGTGCCTGTGAGATATTCAGAAGTGTTGAAAAATTACCATAATTTGTCCTGTGACATCCTGCAGGTCCAGGGTTGTACAGGCCTTGGGACATGGCCATGCAGGAAGGGTCTGTGATGAGCTGCACTGAGAGAAGGCAGCACTGAGAATTCCCTGTCAGTGTAGGTGGGACACTGCGAGTGCCCAGAGGCCACAGCAGTGTAGAACAGCACCAGCAAGTAACCATTGTGTGACGGGGAAAGAGTGCAGGGAGAGCCTCCTCAGAAGGAGGAAAATGCTCTTGTCCTGCTTCCCTTGCTGGTTGTGTGATGTTCCCTGCTTTTGGTCAGTGGGGTGAGATGAAAATGCATCAGATCCGCTCTCTGGTTCGTGTGTTTGTCTGGGACAGCACCACTTGAGAAAAGATAGAGACCGTGCTCAGCACAGCAGTTCATCTCACCCTGCTGTCGGGGCCGCATTCGTGTCTGTGCAGGGTCCCAGCATTTCTCCTGCTTTCTTGGCCTTTGTGGTCACCTGTGGCACTGAGTTCTGACAGTTGTTCTGTGAGTTTGGTGGGGTCCACTCCTGGTCTTCCCTGTATAAAAGCATAAGCTGTTATATATTCTATAGCTTCCATAAACTGCTAGTATTTCAGAAATATTTCTGTTCTGTTGGATTTTTTCTTTTCACATTTCAGATGCCCAAATTTCTCAGGCATATGTGGTTTCCTACAATGCAATTTCATATTGTAACTGTCATGACTTTTGGGGCTTGCTCCTGCTGCAGATATAAACAACCCTTGATAAACTGTTTCTTCTCTGTGGAAAGCCTTAGAATGAGGGGATATGTTCCTTATAAATGGAGTTATGATAGTTTGAGGTTTTCAGAGTTAAAACCAAAATGTAGAAAAAAAACAGTACTGTACCAAAACCACTACAGTACCAAGCTTGTCCCACTAGAGACTGGGGTTGTACCCCTGGTTTCACTTGTATCCTACTGTCAGTGTTCTTCCTCTCTGCTCTTCTCTTCCTACCTTTTTTTCCCTGCCCTGCCTCAACTACCCTGTACAGAATGTGCCAGGGTCACTTCATTCTGGTCAGCCTTTCTTAAGCTTTCTGTGTATCTGGACTTAAAGAACAAACTTGGCTGCATCTGGAGGCCACAGTAGGAGAGGCCCATCTCTTTAGTTCAGAGAAAAATCCTGCCTCCCAATATATCTTTTTTTTTTTTGTGCTCAACAGCACTTTCTCAAAAATGTCTTCCACACAGAATTAGAAGCTAAGAGGAATGGTGTTCTATGCCAAGGGAGCAGGGGATAAAAGGACTCAGAAATCCAGGCATCTGTTAATAGCTCTGCGACCAGATTGTTACATGACTTTGTGAAAGGCTTATAACCTGTCTCCATCTCCCTTTCTGCTACTAGAAAATGTGTAAATAATACTTTTCTCACCAGCTTAATTAGTAGATGCCCACAATGCATGAGAAAAAAAATTGCTGTGTTTTTCAGAGTTAATTGCAGTGATGTGCCAGAAGCCCATAAGCTCACCCTTCTGAGAACTGTCTGTACTGACTGCTGCCAAGTGTTTTCTTCAGGTCGCAAATTTATGAAAACTCACAGCTGAATTCCTTATGTTGAATATTGCAGAAGATTTAAACAAACTACTTATCATGTCTGCATATCTCAGGAGATTAATGGTTAATCCAGGATCTAGCAAAGGTAGTCTCTTTTCTTCCATCTGGTATTATCCATTATCAAAGTTAGCTTGAATTTCATTCCAATGGAACAACTGATCTGATCACCAACTTACATGAAACTCCTTATACTGTTAGTTTTTTGCAGATAATATAACTGCAGTTTCTTATGTTGTTAAGCATATTTGTCCATTAAATTTCCATTTTGAGAGTATCATTTGGGGTGGATCTGTCAGTTGTCAGAAATCTGCCAGAACTGTGATCCTGATTGGTCTATAAATGTGTCTTTGGGTCATTCACATTACCCCTCTAGCCAAAAGCTCCAGAGGTGTAGATTGTGTCCTGGCAAGGGGACAGCAGGCAGGTGGCCATGGCTGACACGAGTTTCATTGGTGGCACTGACTTGAGCTCCTATGCTGGGGCATGAAATGTGCCTTTTTCTAATGCTTCCCTTTGCTGTTGTTGAATGGTACTTTTCATCACAAAGTATCATTGCACCTCAGCACACTGTCCCTTTCACACCACTCTCTGTTTCTGCTTGGGGAGTGCAGGGGCAAGTGTTTGGATCCCCACAGGTATTCAGGGCTCAGCAGTTACCACCTGAGTGAAGCAGAGGAAGTATCTGTGTAAATAATAATTATGGGTGTTTACTCTGTTTCCCAGTGTCTCTTCTTGGATCCACTTACGGAGAGCTTTGCTAGGGCAAGGTGTGGCAGTTTCCCTTGCTGCTGGTACTGCTGCCTTCGTGGAGTGGCAGGTTTCCTGACTAGGTGGATAAGATAGAAGGAGGTGGAGAAGGGATTGTCAGATGCTTCAGGGTGCTCTACCAATACAGAAGTCAAGAAAGACACAAATTAATACAGTGGAGAAACCAGTGGAGATTGCTCTAATCCTTGTTGAAGTAATTTGAGAATAATGTTTTGAGTTTCATGCCAAAGACCTTGTCACTGGTAGTGAAGGAGGAGACCCAAGTGATGATCTAATAGCTCCTGTCTGAGCTGGAGACACTTCTTGCTTTGCACATTCAGAGGAGGAAGAAGAATGGCATTGCTGATATTCCCCAGGTGCTAACTAGGGGCATAAGTGGTATCTTTTTAGGGCAGCCACTGTACAGGATTTTCCGTGCTAAAAAAAATAAATATAGCAAGGGCTGTACTAGGTTAAATCAAGCTCAGTATCCTGTCTCAAACAGTAACCATATGTCTAAGCCACTTAATATCAAATCAGGCATGGCAGTTTTAAATTTGGTATGAGCTTTCAGAGGAAATGGAAGCTTCCTTCCTTTTTATGAAAGCATTCCTCTATTTCCTTCTCGGTGTATTCTTTTTTAGCACCCTCAGAAGCTCTCTGATGTTCAAGATGAAATTAACAGGATTCCCCCTGCTGTTTCTACTGAATTCAGCTAATATAATGAGTTTGTTGTTAAATTAAACAAAATATAGTGTGTCATGTCACAGAAATACCACTGAGATCCCATAATTTCCACCTAATAGCCAGTGTCTGTACTATGGGATTATAACTTAAATGATGGAGAGTATGTGTCTGTCAGACAATGTTAAGTATTTTTCATAAGAGATTTGGACACACAATCAGTCAGAAAAACAAGGTGCCAGTGACATAAAAGTCAATAATTTTATCTCTAGTGGAAATCCATGGGGCTTGCTTTCTTTGTCTGTGTATGCTTAAAAATTCACAAGGTGTTTTCATGACTCAGATAATGTGCATTGTCTTACTGCTTGCTGAATGTAAATACTTCTGAGGAGCTGTGGCTCAGACTGCTGGCTCAGTGGCGCATTCCCCATGATGTTTATGGTAACACAAAAGGGTTCTGGAAGGGGTTGGGCCACACCTTCTGGCAGCACCATCCACTGCCGTCCCTACTTGCCAGCATATCTACTTTTGAATTCTTTTCTACACCTCTGCACTTTTATCCTATCATAAGGAAGTTTGGTCTTTTTTAAATGAGATTGTTTTGTTCTTCCGTCTGTTACTTCTCTACCCACAATATTCATTATCCAAAAGTTCTTAGGGTTTTTATTTTGCATGTGCATGTCTCCCTTTGTGGCCAGGTGCAAAAGCTGGCTACAAACAAAATGTTTATGTGTTCTCATGTTGATTTAAGTATCCAGAGCTCTCAGGTCATAGGACAATGATATCCATCAGCAACTTCTGGATTTGTGCCAAGAGACTGTCACTACTCAACATTATAAATGGTTATTTCTTAATTTAATTTTACACACTTGTGTTCTTTTATTTTTTTTTTTTCCTCTGCTGTTTTCTGTGATATGCCTGCAAGAACTGCAAAATTTTTGGCCTTAGGACTTGTTCAGACCTGGAAAAATGCAAAACTTAGTTTTGCTGTTTGTTGTACTTGGTTCTGATCTCGAAATGAGACAGGCCTAGTTGTGGGTTTGTAGGCTTGTTTACATTTTGAGAGGATTGTAGGGCTTGGATTTTGGTCCATCACTAATTGAAATCCCATTAAATGTAATGCCTGCTTTTGATGAATTTAAACTGTCATTTGGTTGGTAACTTAACTCTGAGACATGAGGCTTTGGCACCAGAACCTGAGGTGATTGCATAAGCCCCTCTGAAATGAAACTGCTGAGTTACTGCTCATGCTTGCTCTTACATGGGAGTTTATTTAATGTTTGGAGACTAATGTGAAACTAATGTCATTACTTTCTTTCAGGCTTTATTTTTATAAAATACTAAAAAAATGCCCTACTCAAGCACTACTTATGGAAACTTATTTTTCTTTCCTGTAAAAGACTTCTGCAAGGTTTCATGTGTTTTACCATTTTCCACCACTGGAGTGGCACAAACCTACTAGCTCTTAACACTAGAGGTTTGCTATTCCAGCTGAAAAATGGTTTGAAACATTAACTGTGATACAGGAAGTTGCTTTAATGGTCTCTTAAGTGTTTCTAAATCTTTGATAGATTTTTATTTTTAAAAATTCTTACCTCTCTTGCCCTCCCCAGAAATCCATCTGCAACTCAGCTGCTTGCAAGGGTTTTTGCAAGGCCTGTTTAGATTTTGCTCGTGAAACCAAGTGTGAAAGCTATGGCCATAAGCCAGTCCTTGTCCCATAAGGCTGAGACTGCTGAAGTCTTCATGGAAGCTCAGGGAAAATGGAAGAGGAGAACAAGCCTGTATATTCATAAAAGTAGATCTCTGAATGGATTACTTTTGTTTAAGAATGGGTTATTTGCAGGTTATTTCCAAATGATTTAAATCTTGCCTGTGAGGTTCCCTTCTCCCTTTGAGAGGTTCAGGGCTGCTGAGAGTAGAGTGTGCAGAGTTGGAGACCTGAGGCATCTCTTGCTGTCTTGGTCACTGATCTGCTGGGTGGCCATGGGTGAATCATCTGACCTGGATTTATCTTATTTATCTTACCCCACGTGTAGCTGCCGTGGTATTCTGTAATATGTGAAGATCACTTGTTGGGAGTTGAAGTTGGCTTGCACTGTGGTGGAGTGTAAAGTTAAAATCACAAGTGCATGACAAATTACAGTAACTCATAGAAATTAATGTGGCATCCCCAAAGGAGCTTTGATTCCATTTGGAATACTAAATGTTTTGTCTTAAATGTAGTATTGTAAATTCTTAGAGGCAGACGTTCACTCACACTCGTGCAGTGATTAGCTCCAGTGCAGCCTTGGCATGTTTCCATCAGTAAATAAGTTCTTTTGGGGTAGATCTTCAAATAAGAGGGTCCTGAGCATTCAGGTCAACAGGAAAGGTAACGTGGAGAATTTTACAATATCCTAATGGTGAGAGATTCAATTATGTCTTATTTTTCTCAAAAACTTTCTCACCAGACCAAGTCTATCAAACAGCCTTGCCAAATTCCTTGCTATTGCCATGGAAATCATACTGTTTTATTGCTTGAAAATAGGATACTTCATTATGTGTGATGATACGGGTGTTTACAAAGGAAACCACAGTGCAGTCTGAAAACAGAAGGAAGTTTTGAGTAGGGAACATTTTACAAGAAGCCTTGGAGCATGAGTGCTGGCCTGCTGACTCTATGTAGGCCTGTCATTCTGTACATGCAGCTACTTTTCTCTAAGCGAAGTTTGGGCCTTGAAAGAAACTTCCTTGGCTGTGTGATTGTTCAGAGTGGTCAGCACACCCCAGGCTCTGTTTCTTCTTTGAGCTGAAATGTCTGGTCCTTTCTCTCAGGATTTAAGGAGTTTTATGCCTTTTTCTTTTTTTTTTCTTGTCTGTTGTCCTCCTTAATTCCTTCTATGATTTTTTTCTTTCAAGCTTTCTTCCTCGACGCTTGATAAGGATTGCTCTGTGTGGCTCCTTTTACTGTGGAATTAGGAAATATCAAAAGATGATGCCCTTTTTTGTAGGGAAGGGTGGGTGAGCAGTACTAATATGGCAGTGGTTGTTATTTACACCTTCTTTGTAGGTGTTGCATGTTTTTCTTTCTTGGGGGATAAAAAGTAGTAGGTGAAGTAGGTGAAATATTTGAGGGACAAAACTGCCTCAGTGAATGTGCTGCCTGGAAAGAGAAGTAGGCACAGGGACAGGCATGGACTGTTCTCCACACGCTGTTCCCTCACAGGAGGCCCTTAGCTCAACTGAAGAGAGACAGACGAGAGCTCTGGAGCCAAACTGGGACTCCTGGCAAACAGCAGAGCAGGCTGAAAATACCACTTTGAGTTAGACACAGTGATACAGTTGGAGGTGTGACAACCCACACAGATCAGTTTGAGCAACTGTGCTGGGGAAAAGCGTTGGGTTTATCTACTGTTAAATAAGACAACATGTCTAGCTCTGAGACAGGAGGAAGGATGGAATTGGCGTGGGGAGCAGAGAGCAGGAAGAAGAAGAAAATCTTCTCCAAGGTCACCTTTTACCACAGGGAGGGGAAATTGAAAAGGACTTTCTTACTGCTTTTGATGGCTAAAAGCTGCTGCAATCCTGGCTAATCTCTCAGGAATAGTTCAGGAAGTTCTGCTGCCATACCTGGGGCAGAGAGTCATTTATCTGAGATGCAGGGCTCCGACTGCTAACAACCAGCTTGAATTGGCTTATTTTTTTATAATTGTCACAGAGCCAGACACATTGTCTCAGCTGTGTGCCTCTGAACAGAGAAGTACAAACCCAGAAAAAGTTTTGGAGTCATTATTCTTACGTGTTTCTTCTCCTCTCATCTTGTCTTTTTTATTTCTTTTTCCTTTTCTTCAACTATGTTTATAACCCTCCTTTCCTTTGTTACTTTGAAAACTCGGACTTTTTCCAGTCTCTTCTCCTACGGGGAGATGCTCTGTCCTGACAGTATCATGTTTTAATATCCACTGATAAAGACCTGAAATTACCTAACTCTAACATACTCTAATTTCCAGTTGAGCCCTTCCTAAAGTCTAATGTCTTTATGGCACCAAAGAGGGTTTTCTGCTGGAGTTGGAGGGGAGGAGGAGTTAAAGGGAATGATGAAACAGTCCCTGTTGAGGTGGTGATGATTGAGTTCTAAGTCTCACAAGCTGCTTAGTCTCCTTCTTCCCACAAGGACGTTTCTGTTAAGATCTACACAAGAAAAAATTCTACCAAGAATGTCAACCAACTTCTGCTTGAGCTGTGTGGGTTGTTATCAACAAGGACCAACATTGTAGCTGTGTTCTGACACCTTCACCTGCCAAGCACCCTATTGTCTCCTAGGTCTGATATTGATAGCAACTGCCTTCTAGCTTGTACCCAGAGTAAGTCTGTCAGTGAAAGGCCATGTATCACATATCCACCACATGGTACTACTGGGGGAAGTTGCAGGTGATGGGTACAGGTGCTTTCAAAGATCTTATTAAGTAGATGTTTTGTCCCAGGTCAGTCAGCAGATTAGAGACAAAGCCAGGAATGCTGTAGAGGCCTTCTTGGGCCCCAGACCAAATGCTTCTGGGCATGATCTAAAGGGTAGAATATACCAAGTCTCATTTACAGCCTATTTTCCTGATATCAGCAGGGATGCCCCTCCCCTCTCCCCAAGTTGGCAGCAGTTGCTCAGAAATGGGAAACTGTTTGGGGGTTGATGGTAAAGGAGAAAGTTCCTACTCCTCTCTGTGACTGGAGTTAGAAATTTCTGACAGAGCTCTTGGAAAGTAATCTTATCCTGTATTAAGGCAGTAACATTTTCTATGCTGTAATAGCTGGTGAGTGAGGTAGTGGTGGAACTGACAGGGTGATGATACTGGTGGTGTCTGGAAACAGCAGCTGTAACAGCTGGCAGCATCACTAAAACAACAACTAAACGAAATCACTGGGAGAAGCAAATCCAGGCTCATGCTGGGGAGCATTTACCATGGAAGATTTGTGCTGTAGCACTCGGTTACAGGAGCTGTGACTCAGGTGTCACTCAGTCATGCGTCAAGCCCCAGTTTTGACATCACAGTGAATGGTCTTCTTTAGGAAGCTGTGTTATAATGGCAGTGGAGAACAGAAGTTCCTCCATGTGGAAAGCATGGTAAAGGTACTTGAAGGTTGAGATTTATTGGTAAAGTGAGTCTTAACTGTAATAAGAGATGGTATTGTGTTTCTTCTCAAATTATTTCCACAACAGTTCTTCCTTAGCAGCATTGATGTGCCACTCTGCTGTCCTTGAAAGCACCTACCACTTTTTCTTTACATTTCCTAGTGGCTATTTTGGTTTCTTGCTCTGACACTCCTGTAAGAAAGCATTTTATAATTTGGACAGATAAACTGAGACCAAGCACAAAGGGAATGTGTCGTTGTTAAAAATAAAAAATACCAATTAGGTAACTTTAGGACATACACGCACGTGCTATTAGGCAAAATGCATTTATTGTCACATTTTATTCTAATTCAGTAGGGATGACTCTCAGGTAATGTTTCTAATGACAAAAGTCCTGCAATCATAATATTTCAATCCCAATGACTTATGAGTTGTGAAATTCAGCTTGGTATTGTTGGATGCACTCAATAGCCAAGAGTTCTTTTGTAACGATCTTTGCTAACTAGCAGAATTTTTTGTGATTTTAGTTTTGTGTGGGAAGGAGTTAATGAGATGATCCTTCTAGGACTTTTCATATTTACAGCTGAAAATTAACTATTCCACTCAAAGTTGGTAATGAATGCTTACATTTAAAGAGAAAAAAACATTTTGATTTCCTCAGTAAGGTGAAATTCCTATTTGAGAGATTGTATTTTAATCCATCTTCCCTTCTAATTAAGGTGATTCTGAAAGCTGTTCAATTTCTGAATGGGCATGTATTAGTCAGTAAGGATCTCATTATGGAGTACTCCCACTCCTAAATATATGCTTGGCAGTCTGCTTTGCATTTCAGCTTCTTAGGTATTTTTATAACTTATTGCTAGAGTGTTGCAGTGGTGGAAAATTACTCATTTACTGGCTACTACTGATTAAATTATTAGCCAGCCAGAGCACACAATGAATATAATATGGTCTGAGAGCAATTTTTAAGAGAAATGTTGGAACATGGGCTGTTAGCTGAAAGACTGGTGGTTCAAGCACACCCAGGGACAGGTTTCCCTTTTCCTGCTCGTAGCAGAGGGGTTGAAACTAGGTGGTCTTTAAGGTCCCTTCCAACTCAAACCTTTTGATGATTCTATAATACCAAGGTCATAAAGGAACCTGTTGTCTCACATAAGTAAATGAAAGTTGCCCTGTTATGTACCTGAGCAATGGTCTGAGATGTGTGTGGGAGAACGTGCTTCTGAAATGTTTATGTCCAAGGGAAGATCTCGATATTGGAGTCTCAGTGATCCGTGGTGGTATCTGGTGGGCATCTTTCAGTTCCTTATGGGATCTTGCTGGGCAGGGGGGTACAGGCAAAACATACTTTTATCGGGTCCTGGACAGAGCCAAGGGATGTGCACAACCAGGTTTGGCTCAGGCCTCCTCAAGACAAGTGTTTTCCTCTTTTTGATAGTCCCTTGAAGAGAACATGTCGCTCTTATTTAACATCTCTAATTATTAGCAAGGATTTGTAGTAGGTGCTACCAGAATTGCTTGTCTAAATCCCTTGAAAAGTGAATTTAAATCTGTTCACAGTGAAATCTGATTTTGTTGTTGTCCTTGTTATGATTTGTGGCAAAGGAAATCAGTGTGATTTAAGATTCAGTGCAAAGGAATGACAGAGATGAAAAAGATGCAGAACAGTGATGTGGCAATGTGGACTGTCTGTGCAGTGAACAGTGCAGTCAAAGCCTACATATGAGGAATACATACATGGTAAGGAGCAGAGCTGTGTGGAAAGGGAATTTTGGAACTCCTTACCCACTGACACATTTCTAGACTCTTAATAAAGTCTTAATAGATTCTCTTCAAGCTGACTTCTTGAGGGATTGATAGAGAAAAACCATAATTGCCACAAATCCATAATGGTTCTGCACGTTGTAGGCTTCTGAGTATGGGTGACAGAAGGGTGACCCTTGTCTTAACTGCTGTTCTGCAGGCATGGCACCTTCCTCAGGGGTCATTTCTGGCTGTGCACATACCCCTGGGAACAGATGGGGGTCATCTGAGTGTTCAGGACATAACCAAAACACTGGGGTGGGGAGCTTCCTGCTCACCATGAGAACTCTGACTCTAAGGGGGCGAATAAAATGGACCTTTTCATGTTACTTTGGTCACTTCAGATATGGTCACATCCAGTAACATCTTAGGATGCTAATGACAGAATCCACTTTCATTTTCCACTTACTTCTTCTGTGTCCTGATGCACAGGGTTCCCATCACTGAGAAATTCCTTTTTTTGGTAGGATATGAACTTAGTGCAAGTTACAATAGAGTAACACTTATTATGCTACAAAGACCTTTAAAAATAACTCTTGTGCAGACTCAGACCTAACAAATAAAAGGAATTATTTCTAACATATATTCTTTAAGTGGTAGCTAGTGTTTTAGGTATTGAGAAAACATAGAGCTTGCTTCTATTTTTAGTGTAATTTAAAATTGCCTGGATATAATGAGGATGTTTGATCACAGGCTAGAAGAGTGTGCTAGGTGGAACAGTCTTTCCTATTTTCTTAAATGTGTAAAATCTGGAGGAAAAAAGAAGCACTTCAGTTGAGTCATCTGACACAGAAATAGGGTAAAGACTTTTGGAAGTCTGGCTGTAAATAGGATTATTTACCCTTTCCTACCTCAGAGGATAGAGTTCTTTTCAAAGCCTTTGAGTATGTCATATCTTAAATAGATACTGAATTGTTATATTAAATAATATGAAACTATGTGACAGTAAATACAATATAATGAATGTGACCTTGAACTGCCTTTGAGGATGCAGTGTTTTCTGAGAAAAGCTTTTTCTTTCTCTTCTGATATTAAAAATAGTTCATGTAGTGGAGCTATGCTGTAGAATTGTTTGTGTTGATATTCCATGTGTAGATTCTTTAAGCACATGCATTCACCAAACACATGGGAAACAAGCATTTACAGAAGAAAGTGAATATAGTGAATATTTTTTCCTCCCCTTTCTCTTTCGGTAAGTAGATTCTGCCAAAGAGCACACATACAGTTCTCTATAATCCCGCTCTTCTGGGATCAGGTTGTCACCTGAATCAGTGGCAGAAGGGGAACTTTGTATATTCTTTACTGTATTTGCTGGAAAGTATTTTTGGAAGATTATTTCGATGTTATTTTGCTCATGCTTTGGGTTTGAGTGGCAAGGTTTTGGTAGTGGGAGAAGGTGCCAGAAGCTTCCCCTGTGTGATGGAGCCAATGCCAGCTGGCTCCTGGATGGAGCTGCTGCTGGCTGGGGCTGAGCCTGTCAGCCACAGTGGTTGTGCCTCTGGGACAGCAGATCCACCAAGAGGAAAAACCCTGCCCAACAGCAGCTGCAGATGGGGAGGGAGTGAGAATATCTGAGAGGAACAGCTCTGCAGACACAGAGATCTGAGGGACACTCTGTCTGGCCCGTGTGGGAAATGGGGAGGGATTTCTCCCTGTCCTTATCTCAGCCCTGGAGGCTTCCACTGTTGCACAATTGGACCAGTGGGATATGTACTATCCACTGAAATCTGAACATTGCTCTTTGCACATTCTGAATCTTCATTTCTTAAATATACAGAGGGCCCAATTATTTTGCTTTTAAGAATGCTAGTGAAATAATCATTTAAATACACAAAATCTTTACAGTTTTGTATCTTGACACACAGCTAACGATGGTAACTGAGCTTCCAGAAACTTTTCCAATATCTTTTCCAATCTTGGAAAGCAGTGATCATTTACCGTCCAGTAAATTCAAATGAGATGTTCCCAAATGATCAGTGTTAGCAATATGACCAAAAAAAGAGAATTCTGTGTGACTCTCTTAAAACTAGTTGATGTTTTATAATTCAATAAACTTAATATAGCAAGGATGCAAAGTAATTACCAAATTCTAGATGCAAAAGTATGTGATTTCCTGAATCTCTGATAATTTAGAAGATTTTTCTATACAGTCTGTGATCTGTAAATATGTGAAAGACACTTTAAGAGGAACATATAATATCTAGCAAAATCCTTGCAAAATTTGCTTTAGATACTTCCTGCCTAATGGGTTTCATCTCTGATTATCTTGGTGTATTTAAGTTATAGAGGAACTAATCAACCAGAGTTGAGTTCTGATTGCCTGAATTGGGGAATTCTTCCATGTGAAAAACAATGAATTTCAGCCAATCACAAAATATTGGGCTATTTAGAATCAGCTGAAAGACCTTTGGCTTGTTCAAATCCACAACCTGGTGCTGTGTAAACACACAGCTCCTCCTGAGCTGGCATCAAGATATTTTAAGAACAATTTGTATTAGTTGTGCATTTCAACCCTGATCTGCCATTGCAGATGATACTGTGGGGGAACAGACAACTCTTGGCCCTCTTTGCAGTTCGAGATTGGTTTTTTGATGTACCTGCTTCAAAATGTATTTTAATTGAACCTTGAATTTAGATGATTGCCCAGGACACCTTTAAAAAATCAGCTTCAGCCTTGGTAAGGAAGGGTGAAGGAAATGGGAAGAATCTTTTACTCTTTCTAAAGTCAGAATGTTTTAGCAAATTCAGGCCTGATTTGTGTTGATGGTAGACACTGAGGATATCCCTATGAAGTTTCTCTAATACAAAAAGAACTGAAGTGACACAGATTTTATACAGAGTAAAAAAAGGTGCGCATAACCCCTGCCTTGATGATAATCTGCATCCATTAAAAATAAGTTCCATGATTTGCATTCTCTGTAAAATCAGAGCAGGCTAAAGGGACTTCATAGTTAAAGAGATGGGCTGTATGGAATCAGGGGAATCAAGATTACAACAGGAGGAGCAGGAAAAGGGAAGATGCAGAACGTCATTGTATGCATGTATACTGGTGGCCTGTAGAGCTCCCCAATATCATGGGCTTCTTTTCTTTTGTTTGTTTAGGTAATCCATGGGCTTCAGAACTGAAAATACTCTCATTGTGAATGACAGAGCTAGTTTAGATCAGATGTAGAGATTTCTGAAGTGGATTTGTCTCCATGCAGAACTGTTGGTAATTAAATGTGTACTTTCCAGCTGAGAGGAAATGTGGTTGCTACTCAGGCTTAATTATTATACCATATTTATTAAGAAAAATATTTGTTTTCTATTATTCATTACTTTATTTACTTAATAGTGTTAAATAACCAAAGTACAGCTTAACATTGGCTGTTTATGGCAGTAGTAATTTATCCTTATGTGACTGCCTAAGCAGCTACTTAGCAACTTGTTTTTCCCCTGCTGGAGATAAAGAATGAAGACATTTAATGTTGCTACAGTGAATCTGTTGTGTGACCATTTCTCTTATTTGTAAAAGCAGGGTGATCATCTGTGACTGAATTCAGTTGTAATCTGAATGTTTATTAGGAATATGAAGTCATTAGTAAGCTGATTCTTTTCTAATTACACTCAGGGATGAAAGACTTTGTTTACTTCTTGGTTTACATTTATTTGATGTTGCAGTATTTGGAATGTGTAAAATTATCATGCTGATTTTATTTTTCCATTGTCCCCCTTTTGGTTACTCATGGTAAAAGGCCTGTTTATCGATGGGAAGGCAGCACGTGGATTCCTGTGGCTGTGTTGGCTCCCGTGCACTGGTTAAGGAGGCTGTGAGTGAGTGTGCAGCTCTGAATGGCTGGGAGCTGATGGGGCCTGGCTCCCTCCCTGCTCCTGCCAGCCCAGTCCGGTGCTGTGCCTGTAGCATCCCTCCCTCCGTCCCTCGATCCCTGCTGCAGCTGCAGCAGGAGGGGTGACTGTCAGCCCCCAGCCACCCCCCTGTGCTCCCTCCCCAGTTAATCCCACCATGTGCCTGCATGCTCAGCAAGGGGGATTACTTTAAGTCTGCATATTTTCATCTTTGCTGGGTCCAGGTCAATTTGCTGGCTGGGCACAGTGAGCCAGGAACAGATTGGTGTGGTGCAGAAGCAGCCAGCTGAACTTTGATGAAAGGCAACACATCAATTTGAGATGTTGTGATGTTTACAGGTTCTGTTGGATAAATCACACACAATCCAGACAAAATAAATAGCCAATTTTTCTTCTTTTCCTGCTTTGTGGCAAGGTGATTATATTTAAGAGAAGTGTAGGAATTTCCATCTTACCAGTGACACTATATGAGAACCCGCTTAGCACTGAATAGTGACAGCAAATGCTGAAGTGGAAAAAATATTTTCATCCATCTGCGCTAATCTTCTTTTTCTCCAAGATTTAATGGGGCGGGGGGTGGTGGAGAACGCGAGAGAGAGGAATCAGAAAAATCTTAAAAGCTTGGCTTAAGCTTTTAGCTTTGCCAGCTCATTCTGTAGTCAATGAAGGAAGTGCCAGACTTCTGAATTTGTGGTGGGGATATTGTGATTTTATTTGAACAGTGATGCCTGCAGACTTTCTTACCAAAAATAAATAACTAAATAATGGTCTCTGAATGTAAAGGGAGTAAGGCAAAAGCCACAGCTGAGCAGAACTGATTTTTTTTTTAAAAAACAACTGGAATACACAGTCTACAACTGGAAAAAGCATTGTTGAAAAACTGTAGAAGTCTCCTGGTTATTTCTGTAGCTATGTAATTTAGGTCCTCCTATGCCATCATATCTGTGATCACCCATGTTACTGTGAACTGCACAAATCTGTGCCCTGCTGATCAGAAAACAAAGAAGGATTTTAATCTTGCAACTTGTGCTGTCTTTGCTTTACCTTGTTAGATATCACATTCTGAAGTTTTACAGCTAGGAAAACCTAGAGTATTTTACTCCTTTTTAGGCGTTGGATTAGCTCTGAGACTCATCTTGCTTTTACTCATTAACATTCCTACCCAACGGCAAGGCTGTCCTTGCAGCCATGGGGAAGAGTTACATTTTATAGTTGCATGGGCAAATCTTGGCAGAATTCGTAGAAAATGAGCTGAGAGCTAAGAAGGGTTTTGTTGCTGTGATATACTATGAATTCATAACAAAATTGTTGGAAAAGAAAAAAATTGAGAATGGCCAACTTCTCAGAAGTCAGTCTCTTTTCTCCCTCAGGGTGGGTCAGCTAAAAATATTTCCATGTTTTTCTACTTAAAGGAAGGCCCAGGCAAAGAACCAGAGGTAGGACAACAGGAACAGAAACATCCGCTTGAATTAATCTTTGGCAGAATAAATCACCCCTCTATATAATATATTTTAGATGTTGTTTTAGTTTGGATGTTTTCATCTTTCCACATCTCTGCTCTTTTCCTAATGTTAGCTGGGGGGGGAATTTTTCTTCATTCTATTTGGCTGTGTGTATTTTTCTGGATATTTCTGCTTCCTCTTTTCTTCTGGCAAGGAACACAAGAGGACTTACCTTGAAATTTGGTTTTAAGGCCCCCAGGCAGTTTTGTTGTTTCTTTGAGGGTTGTTTGGGCTTTTTGATTTTTTTGTTTTTCATCAATACTAATGAAGAAGTGAAATATGGCTCAGATTTAATGAAAAAAAAGCATATAGATAGATCAGTGTTATGCATTTAGACAGAGATAATAAAGCAGCAAGGCAATATAATAGCTGCATTTCAGACAGGCTTGAAATTTGAAATCATACATGTGCAATTAGTCCTGATGAGTTTTGTGATGATTTGTTTTTTGAAGTGATTGTCAAGTAGCTGTGAAAACAAGCATCGTGGATTTTCCCACATGTAGTAAACATTTGAGCTTGAGGATTTCGGCATCTTAAGCTATGGCAGATTGTACATGTAGACTGGGAAGTTATTTTCGAAGAAGTCTCTTATTTCATGTTATTCAGTTAAGTTGCAACTTTCATCATCATTAATATGTGTTCTAACTTGGGTCGATTTGATACAACCAAAATTTCAAATAGGTTATGTACTAACAAAGTGGGCTGATCTTAGCTCAGTCTGAAGTCCCAGGTGTGTGAGACTTTGCTGTGTGATAACAGCCCCATTAAGAGAGGGATACTTCTCTGCTGTAGTGCTTTTGGCAAAATAGAGTCCTGAGATCTGGTTGATTTTACTACACTGACTACTGGTTTGAGAATCTGCATTGCACCACCACTAAGATGTACAGTTTCAGGGCATGAAGTTCTTTGGTTCTTTCTGTGCAATTGGAGACACAGAGAAACATTTCTTGTTTTCGTGCAATAATAACTGCTCTTTAATTTACCTTGGCTTTAGAAGTGTCAATATTTAAAGTGCTGTTACTGTTGTGACCCACAGCTAGTGGGCAACGTTTTCTGCTGTGTATTGTAATTTTGCTTGGTGCAGTAAAGACCATCTCTAACACAGGATATAGAACTACCCAGTGCTGCCCTTCAATTCACTGCATAGTCCCTCAGCTGGTCCCACCTGTTGTTTTCTAAGAAAGTTAGAAATAAAATGTTTTCCTTTGAATTTCCTTTGCTTGAGGGGTAGTTTTGTATTTATTGCTGCTCCCCTCTGAAGAGGAATGCCAAGAAAATTGTCTGGAAATCAAGTACTGATCACTACTAAGAGTAGGACCACTCACATCACTTAAGTGCAGGAAGGGAGTCTGATACTGCACCAGAAGGTAGACTTATGCTTTTTTGTGTTCATCTTCCCTTGCCCTGGGAGGCTTTTGGCTCATTGGGACTGAGGTGTTGATTGTTTTCTGCTCATTTTTGTTGCCCAGAGAACTGAGGTTGCCATTCTGACAAGACTAAGACAGCCTTGCAATGCAAATACCTGCAGGACAATTTCACTTGATAATTTAGAGACATCTTACTGTCACTCCAGTTGTACTTCAGATGACATTTATGCCATCTCTCAGCCTACCATCATTTCCTTCCCTTCCTTTGGATGATACTCAGAAGAAAAATATTGTCATAAATTCAGGACTTCAAGGTCCAACTTGGCAGTAGAAAGTGTAATTGCATTTGAAAGAATTTCTGTTCAGGACATAAATAGAGGGGCAAAGGTGTGTGTGGATTTTGCTTTTATTCCAAACCTACAGTAGGTGTTGAGGATTTGTTTGTTCGATTGATTTTTGAGATTTTTTTTTTTGTTTCTTTGTTNGGTTTGTTTGTTTGTTTTAGCGGTGTGATATCAGCCCTGGAAAACAATCTAGTTGGTAATTGCTGTATTGTCTTTGATAAAACCAGTTTGCAATATTGGTTTGATTTTGCTAAGAGCTTTGTGAACCTCTATTCTCATTCTTTTGGTTCTAATCTGAGTCTTTGTGCTTTTGGGACAAATAGTCTGAAGGTTGATGTTTTGCCAAAATGAACACTAGAGCACTTGTAAAACGAATTAAAATGAGAACTAATGAAAGCCACTTTGCTTCTGAATGAGGAGTCTTTCAAAGAATTCAATGATCTTTAATACATAGTAATTTTCACTTTAGTTAATTTGATTTAACTTGAATTGAATGAGGCTACGCAAACAAGCACCAAGTCCCATTGATTTTCTGTGGGACTCAAGCTCTTAAAGTACTTGCAAAAATGATAAGGGTGCATTTGAAAATGTTGACTGCTCTTGTCCTTGGCTTAAGAAGCACTTCAAAATATTGTGTTTAGCTTTTATAGTACCTTCAACAGTTATCCATTTCTCTTTTAAGATTTTCCTTCTTGTCATTATGGGATTCATCACAGCCACTCAGAAGCTGCTGATGCCACTGGCTTGGAATTCAGCTCCAGAAGTGGCAGCCCCCACATATCAAAGGAAGTTATCCTCATGTGCATAACATAATTAAGCTGCTGGAAAGAGTGTAGGAGAGCCTTGGTACAACATTTCCATCCCTTGTTCTTGTGAAAATTAGCTGGGCTCTGATTCATGTACACCACTAATGGATATACTTTTCAGCTGAAAAAATGAATTGCACATCATCTAGGTAGAGATGTCTGTGTCCTGTCTGCTTTCTATTTATTTGTAGGTGTATGGAAACTTTATTCATTGTCCTGTTACGATTAACAATGATTTTAGTGTTTATTATAGCTTTTGTGATGGATTGCACCGGAGTAGAGATGTACAGAGCTACAAGTGCACCATCACATGAGGAGGAATGAAGGCAGGAGTGTTACAGCAAATGGAGTTTGTGGTACGGTGTGTAATAAAGGCAGGAAATCCATATACTGTTAGTTAGCTCACAGTTGGCCATGGGTAATTTAATAATTGGTCCTGCACATGGCTGCAAGGCCATGCTGCTAATTATTAATTTCATTGCAAGATACACAGAGCATTTGCTTCCTTTGTTTAGTTTTAATAGTTAGTGGCTGGCAGAACACCTTCTGGGTTGTTTGTTTAGATCCCTGAGATACTTATCAAAGCCTTTTCTATTCTAATAAGCCATCTATCTAGATGCAGTGATTTTAGGATCATTTGTAGGTTGTTGCCCTCTCTGGCGTTGTTTTCCATGGCAAATACAAAAGGTAATAGTGAGTCCACTCAGGAGGTACCCTTGAGAGGTCACCATAGCCATTCCTGGGTGTGAACGTAGCAGCTTCATCTGGAAATCATTCTAGATCTGACTAGCAGATGTGTGCCCACCTGAGCTCCAGAGATGGACAGTCTGTAGCTGTTCAGGAAATCCATGCTGGGTATTTCTGACGGCTGATCACAATTTGCTCTGTTGAAGTTCAAGCTCAGTACTTGCAGCACTGACTTCAGGTGTCAGGGTAGAAAAGGTGGTGACCCTATTGAGAGGCTCATGTCATATTTACCTAGTCTTGTGGTATCTAGACCATGAATCAAAGAGTTTTCTTGATGTTTCCTTATGTCCGTATTTCCTACTCCTCTGAGATCTTTCCAGCCAAGCAGCACCTTTCTTTCAGATGCTTTTAGAAGCAGAATATCCTCCTCAGAGTCCCTCTGCAACTGCTTACACCACCTAAGGTGAGCATTTTGCCTTCATCCTTGCAGAATTACCATTCATTTTACATTGCTCTCCAATTTGAGATCATTTGAATTCTCCTCTTTATTCATGCTGCTTCTGACCCATCCCACTTTTAGACTGTTGACACGGTAAAATTATTGTGAAATACTGCTACTGACTGTTTCCTAAACAATACCAACAGAAGACTTTGTCCAGCTGGTAAAAACACATCTTCCAGCAGGCCAACATTTCTTTCTTCCCCAGACAGTTGTTATCCTCCTGAAAAGTTCATGCATAGATAGTTTCAATCTGACCCTTCCAACCTTTCCATAGTTTCTGTTGTCTAATTGGAACCAGAGTAGGACTGGTGCATAATTCATGTGCATGGGACTGTGTCTGGATTTGGTGTCTATTTACTTACTGATAATGTCAGGATTGATCAGTTGTATGATCTGTCCAATGCTAAGCCAGGAGGCTAGGATAACATAGCCATGTGTTGCTTCTCAAGAATTGTCTTTTAGATATGTTGTTCTCCTCCCTTTTTTTCGTTCCTGCTTTGTACCTTAGATGTCATTTAGAAAAAATACTGCTTTTTTCCTGCGTTGACAATGTAGGAAAAAAAATTATCCTGAGGAAATCACTTTCAATACATTGTTTGAGCACAGAAACCTTTCACAGATGATTACTTAAGGGAATTTAGTGTTCAATCTTAATATTGGCATCAACATTCATAACTCAGAAAAACTGAAAAACACATGATATATATTAGCTTGAAGCATCTTGACCTTGATGGGAATTGAAATGGGCTTTGTAACTGTGAAACATGGAGGAGAGAGATCATAAGGGCTTTAATACCATACTTTTACATGTGCTTGTTTATCACGTGTAAGCTTTTATTGTGTAACATTCATAAATGCCACATTAGTAAAGGAATATGAGTCTCCATAGTTTCAATTTCTAAGTAATTGTCTTTTCTAGATAATGACAGGGAAAAAATGTAGAAAGCACTCCTCTGTGGCCATAAGCATTGTTCTCTGCCAGCAGAGCTCCCTGCATCAGATTCCAATGAGCTCAGACAGGCAAATAGTGCTGCCAGGGACCAGGTACTCCCCCAGCTCCTGACAATACACCACTGGGGGTGGGAGAAGAGAACACTTGGGTGGCTCCAGTTAATGGTGGACTGATGAGGTAGCTGGAAGAAAGCAAGAGACCATGACCTGAATCTGTGCCTCATGAAGGAAGTGGATTTATAAATAAAATACCTGAGGCTGGTCTGTGATTGTTACCAGTGAAGAGAGAGAAGGGAAAAAATCCTCCAGTCCCCAAAACCAACACTGAGCTGAAGCATTCATTTAAACGCTCTTCAAAACAAAACACAATTAAAATCACTCCTTGGCATGATTATGAGATAAGACTAAGTTGGTATTTGGAAAAAGCATGTTTAATAAATGTTACGTGAGACAATAGAATAATTGAAACCACTCCTCATAAACCTAATTTCTTGATAAAATTATATAGTTTATATTGAAAGTATAAGAAAATATATCAAAATCTTAGTCATTAAGAATGTAAATGCAGTCAAGAAAGGAAAAATGCCAAGGCTTTATCTAAGGCTTCAGATAAATTAGTTTTGCAATATTTAGTGTTTTTAGAGCCTCTAGAACAGTATTTATGTGCCTGAGCACTTTAGTTATAGCAAAATTCTGCAGATTGCAGACCTTGTGTTGGATTTGTTTTCAAATTATAGTAAATGAGGAGTTACGATGAGCAAGCGGCTTGTTGGAATTACTGCACGGCTTTCTAGAGAAGCTGTAATCTGTAAATGAGGCTTGTGAATATGGGAACGGACCCAGCCTCAACTGTGCTGCTGTAATTAGTCTGCAGAAGTGCACGTTGTGATGCAGCATAGCCCAAATCAGTGTGTTTTGCCTGTCTTGCTTTCTTTTGTCTTGCTGCTGATTGGAAGAGGCCCAGGGATAACCTACATTGATGGTATGGCAGAGAGTATTTTACTTGATTACAGCTTGTAATTGTGCAGAAGTACGCTTTTTTTTTTTTACTCCCTGAAGGTGGGCGATGTCTTTGGGGAAAAAAAATGCTGCATTGGAAACTTGCAGCTGACAATGCCTACATTCAAGAAGTAATTAGTGCAGCAGCTGATAGACCTTGCCTCAGCTTGTGTATAGGTTACTGACCACAGATGCTTGGCTCTTGATGGTATGATTAATGGATCCTGCATGTCATCAAACCTTGCATGGGTTAATAGTATAAAAAAAAAGAAAAAAAAATTACACATTCTAATATAGTAGTTCTATTAGTAATTAGATAGGAATGAAGTTCTTAAACAGTTACTAAAGATTTGTAGGAATATCTGCCAGGTCTGCTGGCATCATGGGTGGGGAATCAGGCCTCAAGTACTTTAAGGGAAAATTTGTGATCTCCTGCATATATATCATCTTAGTCTCAATTTAGTAACTTGCTTTACTCAATTTAGTAAGCTCCCTTACAGCACTCCAAAGTAATTTAGTCTTCTCTGGAGCCCTTTCTGGATATAACAGCCATACAAAATGCAGGCCCTGACAGCGCAGGGTTTCCTTCCTGCTCAGCCTTCTTCATACTGCACACAAAGTTGAACTAGGAGAGGGAATGCAAGAGAGGAAATCTATAGGGAAGTTTAATGGTAAATGCTGACTTGAAGCAGAATCAAAATTATCACTTAGAACTGAAGGATAGTCTCCAGAAAATGTTCCATCCTGCTGTTATAAAGTCACCTTAATGAGCAGCAAACAAAAGGTTGCCAAGGATGGTTGTGACTGATTGCTGACAGAGTTGTGGTTGCTGCAGCTGGCCAGGCTCCTGCTGGCAAAACACATAATATATATTGCTACAGGTCATATAATGGTAAATGAACACTTACTGCCTCTGTGGCAAGTGGATTGATTATTGTGTCCACCTCCAAACAGGTCTGCCTTTGTTTTACAAGTAAATGTATTTGCCCCTGCTGTGCTGAAGTCAGAAGATGAGTTCAGATACACAGAGCTCAAAGCAATCGTGATGTGTACAGGAGCTTGTCTCAGCTTTTACAAAATGGCCTGTCACGTACATGCATATAAACAAATAGCTGTGTGTAAATGTACGTTATTTTTTTCCTGCAAATGTGATTTATTTTTCATGGGTCAGTGTATGTAGAATGTTGATACAAGATAACAGACAATATTTGATTGCTAGGCACTGGCTTCACATCACAACCTGTGGTCTGATAAAAAGATTTCTATTGATAAATACTATTCCTAATACATTTTAGCTTTCTTAGTATACTTGGAAAAAAAGAAAAGTGCAAGAAAGCCTACTTTAAAAAATTTTCAGTTTGGAACCCAAGGCATGCAGATCTTGTTGTAATTGAAATGCATTGCCTAAAATGGGAATTTGAGTATTTTCACAAGGACTAGTCACTGCTGTGCAAGCAGACAAGAAGGGAGGCTTGAGAGCATGGCCAGTGAGCTTTCTGGGGTGTAGGAGGATCAGGTGTGCTTAAATCAGCTCGAGCTCTACTATCACTCAGTCTAATTTGGGGAATAAACCCCTTGAAATAATGATTAATCCTTCACTGGGTTAAATATAGGTGATATATTTATCTTTATATCTTTATATATATTTAACTTTAGCCAGTTTAGGAAGTGGGCTGGTGACGTTCAAGGCCCAGTTCTGCTTGGTTTGGCACCTTTGTCTCAGGTATCTGCTTAGGCTACCAGACTGTCAACTGTTCTACGAAAGCACCTCTGCAACATTGTCAAGGCTTTCATCTTTCTTCCAATGAAGAATGGGAAAGTATTTTCCAGCTCTTAAATGAAATACAATTCTTGTTTTTGTGCCAGCCACAACCGTAACTTCTGGCAAGAGTCAGTTTGGACTCCAGTCAGACCAGGATCACAGAGGAGAGAGAAGTGGCCTAAAGCTTGATCTGCCACCCACCTCCAGAGCTGTGTCAGGCATGCTGGGACCTAAGCCCTGCATGTGTTGTGCATGTGCTTCCCTTAATTAAGTCTGACAGGGGGCTGGGAGATAACATGCTCTGATCAAAAGATTTTCTTAGAACACGGTGGGGCTTTTTTTTTCCAGTTAAAGGCATTAGTACATATCCTTCGCATGTTTATCCCTGTGCATATTTACATAAACCTGATATGTATCCTACAAATCCAAATATTTTTGCAGATTGTGTCTTCAAGCAGTTTGCAATGAGGCATTTTTTGGAGGGTTTTTTGGCTCTCTCTGGAAATCCTTGCTCAGGATCTTACATGTTCTCATGTGCTAACATGGAGCATATTTGCCTTGTGTAAAATGAGACTGAGGTGCTTGTACCATGGTGAAAATGGTCTAACACTGAATTATCAGAGGTGTATAAGGAGCTGATGCCCTTGCTGTGTCACTGGAATGCAATTTTTCTCCAGAAATAGTCTGCCAAGTGATTTTTAAATTGTGCTAGGTAAGAAGCAGGAACTACATCCAACTTCTTAGATTTAATTGCTTTTAGAAGTATTTCTAATGAGGAATGACTGTCTTGTAGGAAACATAGTAAAATATGTGAGGGAGTGGAGACTCAAACAAATCAGGGCAACCTTTAGAACAAAGCAAAATAAATGCTTGCCTGGATCTGTGTCAGTGAGAGGCCACTGTGACCCCACAGCAGTTAATTTGTTTAGCATGTTGCTGCTGTTATGCTAATTAGTTATTTCTTGAACCAAGAGACTGTCAGCTCCAAGTTTCAAAACTCCTTTCTTTCTCTTAAGAAAAAAAAAAAAGGAAAAGGCAAATGAAAGTTTTATTGCAAGGGTACAGTTCTAGGCTGCCCGTGCCTTTCTCTGTGCTTGGCTTTTGCAGTCACAACAAAGCTCATTTCCTTTTTTAATAAAAACTCCAGTGACACTAGGTCAATCTCAAAAAGCACAAAATTAACAGAACTGTATTAAATTATAAGGATTTCAGTGCTTAAAAGAAATGGACAGTTTTGCTGAGGGAGGGCCTCTGCTTGCAAGCTGCATGTTTGGAGAGGTGGGGGAGCCCACTGACTTTTCAAACCTGTAGGATAACAGGTTGGGAGGTTGACATTTTACTGTCAGAACATTATGTGGTCAGTCCAAAAATCAAGGAGTAAAATGCTTTGGTCTTGACTTTTTTTTTCCCAGCAAATATTTCTATCATATCCAGGTAGTTTTGGGGGATTTTTTTAATGTTCTACTATTGAGCTTTCTGCTTCTCCTTCTGTATTACTCTTTAAAGACTGCTAGGCATGTACCACTCCAGTATGACAGTTTGGAAGGTTTTCTGTACTAGCACTCTAAAAAGGATTTACTTTCAGGTTACCTTTAGTCTCAGTGCTGGTAGAATTGTGCCAGTTTGCATTCAGAATGTCAAACTCTAGTTGTTGGCAATGATAAATCTTCATGCCTGGTTCAGACTGTTACAGGCAGCGTGCCTTCTTGCAGACATCCAATTCAGGTGCAGCTGAATTTGCCTTCATTCTTGCATGCTGAAAATTCCAGTTTGGAGCTATGAGTTTCCGTTTCAGGCCACATTGAGTAAATGCTGCACTTCATGTTTACAAGGAAGACACAAAACTTGGGCTTTGAAGTCATGTGAATCTGGAGTAGTGAGACTGATTTAGCTTTTTACACATTCATAGGGGTAAAGTCAGCTCTCAGTCTTGTTTGAGAGACTCTGCTCTGCCTCAGTCTACTGTCTTACAGTGCTGCCTTGGGGGTCCAAAATGGTTGGGCCTTGAAAGAACTGCCTTTGAGCTGATGAATTTTAGTTTATGTAAACGACTTGGCCGTGAGAAAAATTCCCCTCCATAAAATGCGCTGGCAGCCAACAATTGCCCTTCCTATTGAAGGCAAGTGTGAGGCAAAAGTGAAGCTAAGCAAGACTGCAGTAGTAGTAATTGCCTAGGTGCTTGTTTAACCAGGCAGCAAGTAATGAAGTCAGGAACTGTAATGTCACATCAACTACATTACCTTGTTTTCTTCTCTTGCAGACACAGTGAGGTTAAAAATAATGAGCCTGTCTGCCTCTTCCCATACCCCTGAGCACACTGAATCACAAGCACCTTCTTTCTAAAACAAATTTATTTCTTTCCGGCCTCCTTCCCAACAAAGACTTGCCTGTGATGAATACCAGACTTCACAGCATATTTGTCAAAGTGGTACACCTGTGAGGGTTCCAGCACAAGATAAATTTTGGCAGGCCAAGGGAGTAGAGGGAGGTACTAGGCAAGGAATAAATCTTTGTGTGTTACACCAGACTGTGAATGAGCGTTCCCTTCCTAAGAATCGCTCCTCTGACAAGTTATGATAAATTGCGCTCTTTGTTGACACCTTCATCGTGTTATTTATGGCTCGTTAATTGAACTGAAAAGGAGACTTGTAGCACAGCAGGGGATCGTACAATGCATTTCCACTAGGCTGGAACCTGAACCAAAGAACAAAAAAGAGGAGGAAAAAGGTAAAGTAATATATGCATGTGTGTACTCTCCACTGGAAAGAACTGGCTGCTGTAAGAGACCAGTCCAGAATTGTAGCAAATGCTCTCAGTCCTATCAGAAACATTCCCATTCAGTCCTCCTGGATTTACCAGTTAAAAGCCTGGATGTTTTTCTTGTGTCCACCTTTAATCATTGTATCTCTGCTGCTCTGTGCATTGCTGAAGTGTGGGTTATCAATCCCATGTGAAGGCAAGCATTTTGCCTGTGTTTCTGAACTCTCTTCCCTAACAGCAGTTTTCCCTGCTTTTTCCTAGTACTCTTTGCTGGAGTGACATTCTGATAGTGGGTGAAAAAGAGAGATGCTGATGTGACACCACAAAAGTATCCCATTGGTACAGCAGCACAAAATTCTGTTCTTTTGGGGCAGTATGTGCCTAGTTCAGAAACACGCTTATTTGGGGAACCTTCCAGCTCTCTGCCCCTGCTAAGGGCAAGGTCTTGTTACCAAACATCCTATTGTGGGCAGTGTAGGGCGGGCATTTTCTCTGAGAAGGAGTACTGTAAACAGGAAAGGGAGAGGTACAGGATCTGTGAGGGTGGCTCTCTACACTTGTTGTGCAAGAGTTGTCTGCAGGAAATATAGCTGTAAGTCATTGTGGGGGATGATAAAAGAGAGAACAAAATCTTCAGCACATAAATACTGAGGCAGACAGGCTTGTTTCTGTGAAGAATTAGAGATTTGATGCTGAGTCTGAAATGGTTTTAACAAGCTCTGTCCTGAAAGAAAATTAAGTAAACTGATGCCTGAGAGTATTTATCATGCATGAGTATTTTGAGAAAAACAGAATGCTCCAAGAAAAGAGCATGTTTTCCTATCAAACGGTTCTGAGATAATCATTCAACTCCTTGCTGAAGAATACCATGTGAAATTGTCACATTTCTGTAGCAGTATGAGCAGCATCATTTATGGATCTGCTGTTCGGGCTCCTCTCAAAGGAGCCAGGTCCTTCTGTAGTGCCAAGGTTGAGAGTTAAAATAGCGAGTGACACGTCCCTTGTTAGTAGGGTCTAGAAGAGGGAGTAGTTGGGCTGAGTGTCAAGCGATCTGAGATTCACTCTGGCAGAGTTCCTTAATCAGCTTTGTAGGTACAGTCAAACTTCTTGAACCTCGTGGTTTGGGTGTGTGTCTTTTTTTCAGGTGTGAAATAAAGCTTTACTTTTGCCTTAGCTAGAGATTGAGCAAGTGGTTTGGCAGGGGTAGAATTTAACCAGGTGATGAAAATTAATTCCTCTTCTGATAGCTTTCCAGCCTCTCAAGTGAAATATGGGTGCAGTGTCTTTATGTTCCCCTTTAAGGATTTCCTGGTGCAGGGGCAGCCTCTCCTGTGTGCCATTCTGTCACTGGGGATGACACTGTACTTTGCCAAGCTCTTTGTAAGTGATGTCCAGTTCCTATGTATTCAGCTCTCCACTGCTGCTCCTTGGAAGACTGGGCACGTCCCTGTGTGGAAAAGTGGCCTGTGTGGCTGGGTCTGGGATGTCCAGTGTCCGTGGTATCCATGTGAGGCTCCATGCTGTGTGTGCAGCCTGTGGGCAGTGCTGTTTGCTGGGCGCTGGCCGTGCTGTTGGCCGCAAGGCTCTGCTGTGACAGGGACAGTGCTGGAACTGCACAGGAGCCGGGCTGTGGCTCACTGGAGGGTGCCAGAGCTCTGTAATCAGTGTGGAAACGGGATGGCAGCTTGTGGTGGTGAGGGCCTCACAGCCTGCCGGCCCTTCTGTTCCCAGCACGGCCCACGCTTCTCTCCAGGGCTGTGGATGAGAGCAGCATAAGCACTGCCCCTGTTGGGTTTGCTTCCTCTCTGCTGTTTGTGCACGGGGTTGATAAAAGAGTTAAAGCAGCGGAGTGGCGCTGTGCGTGTGGAGGCACTGGGAATACTCTATTTATAGCGCTGCTCTCCGTTAGCTCCGGGGAATTGTCGCCTGCGTTCTGCAGAAGCGGCCTCAGAGCACACTCCAGGTGCGGGTGGGTACAGCAGCCAGGCTGTCACCCTCCCCGGGGTGTGTCCTGGTGTCCTGTGGGGCGTGGAGCCTCCTGGGCAGCGCCATGACCGGGGATGGCAGTGCCTGCCGGGCAGCTGCCGTGAGGGGCTCGCTCCTGTCTGCAGGCCTGCCCAGGAACAGATGCTGCTCTTTCATTTCCCTAGAGGTCTTTATTGCCTTCTTTTCGAGGTGATGTAAAAGCGGTATGATTTGGCTTGTAATCATAACAAAGATGGAATTCTGAGGGGTTTGTTGCTGTTGTTTGGATCTAGAGAATGGGGTCATTAAGAGCAAGGGAGCATCAGACCCAAAATACAAGGTTGTTTGCTGTTTCAAATAGCAGCCCAGCCCCATGGCAAGAGGCAGCGGCTTCTGTTGTTACTGGTCTGTGCCTAATTCCTCAGGAAAGTCCCTGCTGCCAGTAAGGATATCAGCATAGCTCCTGGTCTGAAAGGGTTTCAGTTTCTCACTTGATGTGCTACCAGGGTCTTGCCTGCCCTAGTCCCCAAAGCACCCCACGGCAAGGGAAAACCCTGAGGTAAAACTTGCACGTACCAGTTTGCTTGTGTTTGCCACCTTCTAGAGCAGAAGTTCAACATTGGATAGGTTTCATGTTTAAATATTGAAAAATGTTACTACGTTCTGTTCCGAGTGGAAATGTAATCTGGTGGCCCGATAAACCAGTTTCTTAGGGATCTGTCCAGTGCTGGAAAGCATCGTGCTGCCTTCTCACTCACCCTGCCTCTTCTGCTCCTTTGTGCAGTAGCTTAAATGTGAGTCTTGCCTACAGGCCTTTTTATGTGCTTCACACCAGAGGCTGTATTGCCAAAATATTAGCAGCTACTTCTGGAGCCTGGAAATGGAACATTACAGGTTGAGTGGGAGAAGGGAGAACGAAACCACACAAATAGGAAAAGTCTGAGAGAAATAAAGCAAGTAGGAAAAAAAATTTGCTGCAGGCTAGTTTTAACCATCACTTCTGAAAGCAGCTGTAACTAACATCCAATTCTACCAAAGTAGGACAGAACAATCTCCAGCACAGCATTCTGCTCTCTCTTCTCCATCTTTTGGTTGGGAGCTTGGTGCTTAGAAAGAACTTGTTTTTCATTTTGTAGCTGTGCCCTTCCTAATAGCATTTTCTTCCCAGCCAGTTGGCTTTTGTTTTGAGTTAGAACAGTAAGTGAATTTTTTTTACAGTATCAAACAAGTTGAGCATTTAAGCTATTTCTTCAAAGTTTTAACTGACAGATCATCTTTCCACTTCTTAATTTTTGATTAAAAACTACTTGTAATAACATGGACCACATTACTAACACAATAAACAGGTTAATGAATGGGGAACTTTCACTTAGCCTTGTGGAGATGCTGTTTCCTCATCACTCCTTCAGTCTTCCCTGGCTGTCAGTTTTCCAGGATTTTGACTGAGTACACTCATTTTGGCTCACTGCTGCAACCATTGGTATACATTTGCAGCATGTCATGGTGAGTGTCGTAGAGATGAGGAGCTGTTGTGAAATAATTCTGGTTTAATACTGCATTCAAGTTAATTTATGCCAGCTATTTTTCCATCCTTGCTGATGAGACTCAAACTTCACACATGGTATCTTGTCTTTGTTCATAACAGGCAGCCTGAGAATAATTTTTTGTTGTCTGCTATGAATTTTCAACCCTGAGATGGTTGTGAATTTTCCAATTTTTAGCTTTTATTTTTATTGATCACTTTTAGCTTTTATTTTTATTGGCACACTTGAATTGATATTCTGCATATTTGTATGTGCCCATTGCTTCATTTCCAGATGTTCATACAAAGGCTTAACCATCTCAGCACACGAAGACAGCACCATCTCTTGGGCTTCAAATACTCTTACCCTGAATTAACTCTCTCAAATGAGACCATGAACTGCAAACTGAAGATAACTGGGGAGAAACAGTTTACAGAATTTATGTAGCATGAGAGACCCTTTAATTCCTGGACCTCTTGTACAAAAATGGGGCAGATACAGCAGTGACATGTCTGTATCTCAGATATTGAAGCAGCTTTTTTCCACAGCTACCTCTGTGTTCTTGTATCTGGGGCACAAGTAGACACCAAGCACTGTGTGGTAATGAATATAGCAGGAAGAAGGGTGTTAGCACTGGTGTCTGTTTTCAAATTCAGCAATTAAAGTCTAAAATGAAAATATTTTTTTTTTCTTATCCATTAAAATTCTACAGTGGAGAGGGTAACATTTGGACAGTTCTGTCATCCTTGATAACAAATGTGAGTAGAATCAGCAACTTTAATCAGCTCATGGGAGGTAAGTGCCACCCACACCACAAAATATTGGCTTGAGTCTCTGTCTTTCTACACTGTTGTTCCTTGTTGATTATAAAGCTAAAGAAGGAGGGAAAAACAACCTCTAAGTCACTCTTACATAATACTGTGTTTTGTGAGGGTTCCACTAATCATGTCAATACTGAGCCTCTAGTTTTTGATAATTACATTGGAAATGCCCAGTTTGTACATAGTAATTCCAACTATAATTACCATGAAATTATATAACTACAAATTACCCTGTCATGTGGATGGACTAAATAAGCATGTACAGTACCTGCTCTGTGATAACAAATTAGAATTACATGGTTGGTTAACTAGCAGTAATATGAGACTTTTGAAGTGGCCAAGCTGGCTAGTTATGTGAAGCGAAAGTGTTGGATTTTCTTTGCGATGCTTGGTTAGATTTCAAAATAGTAGATTATTTATTTCCTGATATTTCTGTATGTGGAAAAACCAAAACAACTGTTGTTTGGTGTTTGTTGTTTGGTGTTTGTACTTATGTTGTATTAAATTGTTTGCTTGGTCACTGCCAGCTGCTGTGTTCATTCTCTGATGCTTGTGGGACATTGCTGGTTTGATTTGGGGTTTTCTAGGGATTTCTAACTTGATGTGTTAGAAAAAGGATTGCTTTGCCTTATTTTTTTTATCAAAGAGCATTTTTTGTTTGCAGCAAAAAGCCCTGTTGATTGATAAAGGAGCTGTAGACATTATATACAGATACAACCTTTTCCTTTCATTTGAGGAAGGGGAAAATCGTGTCTGAAACTCATATACATGACATATACAGGCTCTTCATTGTGTCAGAACCTCCTTTCAAAACATCCATGATATAGTTCTTTCGTACACACAAACTGGAACTAACGCCGCTCTTCCTTAGCTGCTCTTACGGTCTGGCATGACCGGGTGGGGAGGGAAGGCCCGCCTGGGGGCCGGAGGCGGCGGGGCTGGGTCCCTCGAGAGCTTTGCCGGTCACCGGCTGGGGCTGCTCACCGGGCCGCGCAGTTCTGCGCTCCGGGAGGGCCCGTGTGCTTTTGCGGTCACACAGAAACAAAGTACAATGAAAAATGGCTTCTGCGTTTCGGCGGGCAGTCTGGAGGAGGGAAGCGGGACCCGCGGCCCCCGGAGCCGTGTGCGGCTGCCGTGTCCGCGCTGCCGGAGGTGGCCGCCAGGTGGCAGCACGGAGAAGGCGCGGGCAGCGCCGCCGTCCCGGGGCGGTTCGGGCCCAGCGGGCTCGCTGCGGGCACGGCGGTTCGGGCTCGGTTCGGGCTCGCTGCGGACGCGGCGGGATGGGGTTCAGCGTCCCGCCGGGGCCAGGCCGCGGGGCGACTTCATCCGACTCCCTAATCCGCTCGTCTCATCGTTCTTTAATTGTTTTTCATCTTTAGAGCATAAAGTAATCAGGCCAAGGAAAATACTATCTCTCAGCACCTGAAGTTCTTTTATTGAAACCTAGAGCTTCTTCCAGTGGCAACTGAAGCTTCATGCAAAGGTCTGGGCAACTGTGCCTTTAATCTGCTGCAGTTGCTACAGAGAAATGTGTAACTGAGAACAAAATGTTTGTCACTTTTTGCCCTAAGCCATACTATTGCAAGAGCAGAGCTTTCTCCAGCTGACTTTAAATTAATTTTCATGCTTTGATTTCTGGTTTCTTTGGTCTATTCTTAAATAAATTACATAGCCACCTACATGAGGGGAGAAATTGTTAAAGAGGTTTACAACCTCCGTTCTTTGTTCTTATATAAGTTTGGTTTTTTCTATATTTCTTGCTGAATCTTTTCCTTATCTGGCATCGCCTCTTCTGAGGGATTCACTTTTATAGGAACAAGTAGTTCTGGCTGAAGCTTGCTTTGTTTACATCTAATTGCAACTCCAAATGCATGGTTTCAGTTCATAATAGTTTATTTCTGAATAAATAACTATTATTATTGAATATTGAAATATTAATAATTATTGACTACTCAATATTCTTATTGGTTAGTAGCTGTGGGAGATGAAAACCAATAGTAACAGGTTCAAGCATTGGTAGCAGCCCAGAGATTAATAGTGAGCTGTAGAGTAATCTCTGGAAATGGCCATCCTCGCTCTCCAAATCCAGGATTTGTGGACATTCCTTTCAGTTGATGTATTAATTACTTATATACTGTTCTTTTTGTTTCAAGCAGATGTGAATGGTTCTGTATGCAGATAGATATCTATGTTTGGAAAAGAAAAATAACACAGGAATTCTTAGCCTAGAAATTATTCAAGGTTGTGGTTTTTTAGTTTGTTTGTTGTCTGTGTTCTGCTTTTCTCATAGCTGGGTCCACCATGTCTCTTTGGTCTGCCATTCAATTAAATACTGTGCAAACCTGTAGGAAGTGTTCAGAGGTTCTTGCTGGGAACCTGTCTCAAACAAATATCCTGTAAGGTGTGAATAAACATAAGGTATATTTCAAATTGCACAGGGACTCTGGCTAGCATGCAGTGTTTATGAATGTGAATAATTATAATTAAATGTTTTCTGTTCTCAGATTCTTCTTTGTGTCATCTCTAAACAATCCATCTTTCAGAAGGTGCTGACTGGGAACTTAGTAGCAGAGCAGTTTCTCATGACTGTTGCTTGGTAATTGGAACATCTCAGAAAGCTTCTGTGAGAGTTTGTGGTAATTTTGGTCACACTAAACGAGATAATTCAGCAATCAGCCAGTTTTTTTAGCTGGCTCGGTGTTCAAACTCTTAATAAGGTCAAGGATTGAATTGGGGTAGTTTCAACTTAAAAAGAAACAACCCCATAATTATTTAGATTATTTAAAATATTGGGGGGAAAAGCATAATTATTTAGATATTTCAAGTACTGGAACAAAGTTTTCAGACAGTCAGTTTCATTGCCTAGAACTTGTTTAAATAACCTGAGCTGTCTGATTACATGAAAGCTGTTAAGAGATGTGATAAAAAGGTAATTGACTAATGGGGTTTAAATTTGGAAGAGGGGGGACGTTTCTATCACTTATTTTGCTTTTTTAAGTACAAAAAAGTGACTGTTAAGTACTCTGTTAATTCAGATATCTGCTGATGGGACATTTATTTAAAAAGCACAAGAAATTTTCTTCCACAAAACCCGTTGCATTTTCTTTACAAGTGGGAGATTTCTCTGCAGCAGATCTCCCTCCATTCACTGAAGAGGTTTGTAGGACATGTGCTCTTGGTCACTTCTCCTCAAGGACAAAGACTTTGCTATTAGTGCTCCTGAAATCAGGAAGAGTCCCCTGAAAGAAGTGAGTTACTTGTTTAAGAGGACTAGAGTTGGTAGGATCGTTGCCTGGAGGAGGTGTCTGACCTCCCTGTGCAGCCTTCAGTGAGCTTTGCAGCTGGTGGCACTGAGCTTCCCCTCCACAAAGGGAATGTTCTGCTATCTGGGGGTGTGTTACTTAACTTTGCTATTCCAAAACTTTCCCTACTCAGATTTAATAGAAAGCTTCTTACATCATGGGACCGTGTAAATAACTGTACAAAGCATCCATGGTTTAGTAATCCCAAAGTAAGCCAAGGCAATAAAATGTATTTTCCACTGGTGCAGCACTTTCCCATTCCAGATATATTTAGTGTGGTGTAGTCGTTCTTTCCATAACTTCAGTGCATCAGCAGTCCCATTAATGCAAATAATTTTATTCTTATTTAACTCCCTCCTTCTTTTGAGCCTAAATATCAACAAAATTAGATAGTTATCCGGCCCATTTGAAATTTAGTAAACTGGGATTTAAAAATGGTAGATGAAATGTGAACAGGGAGCCTAGTAAATGAGAACAGGAATAGAAATGGCGATAAGTAGAACAGTGCAGTTGGTGTGTGTCAGAGGATGGACTCTGAGGAATGGTGTGGTTTGTTTGATACAAATATTTGCATCCCTTGACAGTTTTGCTCTTTATAATGTGCCAAACCCATGAATTATTGTACTGAAATCGAGAACTCTGAGGCAGCAGGTAACTGACGTTGTTTGCAAATTGGTCTGGAGTCTGAAGGGTACTGTCTGACAAAACTCTTGTAACCAGCTTGAGAAAGATCCAAGCGCACGGAACTGTCACAGGAAGAGAACCAATATCTGCCAGTGCCTGCATTGCTTCTACAGCACTGGTACTTTTCATTTTCAGCATTTGTTCCTCTTTTGGACCAACAAAGATATCCTGAATTTCTTCTTCTAGGAGTTAAATTTTTCAGGTTGTGATTTTGTACTTTTGATATTCCACTGTGTTTTCTAAGGCAAGTGCAAGAGTTCAGGGTGTCTGTAAATGCCAGTTATGTGCCATTCCTCTAGCTGAGTGTATCTGTGGTGTGAAGGCTGGCATGCCTTAGTTCATAGCTATGTTAGATAGAAGTCATGCTTTTCCCACCTGAAAACCTTTATAAATGCACTCCAGTGTTCTTGCTCAGTACATAACCCCATTGCTTCAGAACTCACTAATGATCAGGATTTATTCAAGGATTTTATTGTGATTTTTCTCAGTAAAAGAGATGAGAATTCATATAAGATTCTTCTGTTCAATTTCTGGAAACTGTTTGACTGTCTTGGTTTCTTATATTATGGCTTCACTTCGAATTTGTCTCCATTCTTATTTACATTCTTTTCTATGCCCCATTCTCGCTTTGCACCTGATTGTCTGTGCTGATCCCCGCTTGCAGGCAGACCGAGCTCAGCTGGGGAAGAAGCTCCCCTTGCACTGTGACAGTAACTAGAGTGCTGCTCCAGGAGGGCACAGCCTACGCTGCAGCAGCACCGTGCCTGAGCTGTGAGAAGGCGTCAGAATGCTCTCAGCTTACTGGAACACTGAGAGGTGCTGCTGCAGGTCAGAGCACAGCAAAAGGCTCCGCTCTTCCCGTAACATGAGAGATACAGGGGCCTGAGAGAGTTTCCTGAGATAGCTGCTGTACCTGATCCAAGGCAGTTTAGGGAGAGAAGTGCTCATCATCTGGGCAGAGTCTGTAATGAAAGTATGATTTAGAGAGGCTGGGAGCTGAGGAGCTGCCTGCTGATGCAAACAGGACAGTTCACGTTCGAAGCCTGGCTGTGCTTCACTAACTCACTGCCTATCATAAGGTGTTTCCTTTAAAATCTAGGACAGTGGGGTTTTTTTCTTGAAGTCTGTGTTAGGAAAGCCATAATTACTAATGCTTTAGAAAATTGTTTGTCAAATGTTCGGAGATGTATGTTAAGTTAGTGATGAATCAGAAAAATATCTGAAGTTTCTGATTTATTCTGCAGACATAGAATTAGCTTATGGACTTGCACAAAGAGAATTTTCTGTTGGTTTCTTGCTTTTAAGGTAGAATAACCAAGGAATTGTCACTGTTTTGAGGAATGCTAATGACTTTTTTGTTGTTCAGATAAGTCAACCAACCAGTGGCTTTTAGGGCCATGTGTTGCCTTGGTAAGGGTGCAAGGTAAGGTTTTAAAGTGTATGATGTTATGAAGCATCATCTCAAGGAGTCAGGTTCTTCAGGAGAACTCTTCCCTTCTGAACCTATTGTTACACCACTGATAAGGTTTCTGAATGAAGCTTTTTATTGTAAAGATAAAATGTCTGAACAGTTTGAACTTGGAACTTCTAACTGGTCTGAATTTACATTGTCAACATCTTTAACCAGTAAATGTTGTAAGCATTTTAATTTAATTCCCCTTAGGGATGCCTGGAAAAAAGCACATCTAATATGTGATAACATGTACAGTGTGATTGGAAGTAGAGAAGTAGATAGGGAATGTGCTTTGCTTTAGGTAGGGTCCTTTTGAGGCTTGGCATTCAGCTTTAGAAGAAATCTGTAATGTTGTTGTTGGCAGTTTTGCATTCCTGTTGATTGCGTTGACTCGAGAAGGATGGCTGTAACTCATCACCTTAGAATTCACTAACTCGTTTAGTTGATCTACTGGAAAGTTCTCAGGAAGTTTAAGGATTACAGCTGTAGAATTTAGGCTGCAAAAAAAATTAGTCTGTAATAGTATATATTGATTACATTTTTATAGAATTTATTTGATTTATTATTGAAAATACATAATAATTATAGAAGATGATATAGGAATGGAACAGTTCATGTAAACTCTTTGAAGTCTGTATTAGAGTAAGTTCTTAGGCAGTGCTGCCAAGAATTCTTTAATGTATGTGGATTAAGGAAGTACCTTGTGCAAATTCTTCAGATCTCTGTTTTATCCAGTAGGTGTTCAGGCGTATGGATTGGTGGAGCAGCCAAGATCCTGAAGAGATGTCTGTTCTCATTTTAGAGATGCTATAAAAGTGTTGCAAGTGTTAGTGCTCCTGGTAGCTGCATTAAGCTGGATGCTCGTGTTCTCTGTCAGGGATGGGTCTGTGTGTCCAACATGTGTCAGCCACACCTCTTGTAAGAGTGGCACTGACCACTGGGAGTCTCTTCTGCTGATAGTCTCTGGAGTTTGTTTTCCCAAGATCTTCAGAAGCAAGTCTTTTTCAAGGAAAGACATTTATGTTTCATGTTTATTTAAGATGTTGAAAACCAGAAACTAAAAGTTTTAAAGTTTTGAGTTGGTTTTTCCTATTAACAAGGTTTTGGTGTTGTATACCATCAGTATTTGCACCAGAGGGATTTGTGTGTGATTTAAGAGTGTCTTATATGATTCACCTGTTCCAGAATTGTTAAGTGAGCCAAGTAATCATGAGTGCTGAACTTGGTGACCTGTTCATGATCAGTCCTTAGATGTTCTTTTTAATAAGAAAAACAAATAACAATAAGTTACTGTTGTTTAATTGGTTATATGTATAAGTTATTTTTATTTCTATATTGAGCTTTTCATTGGAAAAGTTCTGCATTGCTGTTTGGACTCTCTTGAGCATTCTGAGATATTTATGATAAAAATACATTGCATGAGATGTTTAGGGAAATAAAACAGCAGAAACTTAACATGAGGATCATGAATTCAGGTAGTTAATCTATTGGACTCCTGTGTTTGCTTGGTTTGATGAACCAGGGTATGATATCATCTACAAGTGTATGCTTTTTACCAGCAGCTGAAGACTGGATCAAAACCAATGGACAGTGCAAGTATTTGTGTGGATACTTGATGTGACACTGTGCTTTCCAAGTGACAGTGCAGCCGTGCTCTGGAGGCTGGCGGGCTGCAGTGTGTGGAGCCTCTCCATGTGCAGTAGCTGCTTTCAAGATGAGATTTCCCCTTCTACATAGCAAATACTGCCAATTCTGTGATAAAGAAAAAGGCTCCAATTCAATGAACAGCCACCTCTTTTTTTTTTTTTTTTTCCTTAATGTTTCACTTGTGGCAGAGAAGCAAACCCCGTGTTTGCTTTTAGGTTACACCAACTGTTTATTAATAGTTGGAGTGGTACGTAATTTGCCAACCTAAGGTTTTTTTGGTTTTTTGTTTGTTTTTTTCTGGAAAGGAATTGCTGTGGTGAAAAGAAAATTGAGTGCTGGAAACTGGACAGTATTTGAAAAACATAAACATTGGTAAAGAAGGGGGTCTCTTCGTAAGCTAAACATGGGAGTGGTTTTCTGTCTCATTATTGATTTGTGCTCAGGGCATACAATCCAGGCAAGCTTGGTAAACTCCAGTCAGAAAAGCATTTGTGAGAAGCACATATTGTTCCAGTCCGGGAGGTGAATGTGGCTGTGCTGGTGCTGGCACATGCTGGTCCATTTGCTGTGGAGAGAGAACCCCTGTGTTGTTCCTAGTGCCTGTCGATGGCATTTATTTCCCAGCAGCTCAGAGTGAGACAGATGCTGCGTTCTCTTAGTGATGTAAGCTCAAGTGACAAGTCAAAATAAAAGACTTGTCCAAATTACTTTAAGACAATAAACGTGATGACTCCTCATTGACAGCATGTTAAATATTAATTTCTCAAACTGTGAGTTTGAAAAGCTTTGACATGTGTCAAGGTTCTGACTATTTTAAACCAGCCTTCCACAAAAATTTCTTACAGATTGAAAGAGCAAATGTTGACTTACATGACTAGCAAAGATGACTCTCTACTCTTTCTGCATAAAAAAAAAACAAAAAACCAAAACTATGTCTGTGTATTCCCTAGACATTATATGGGCTATTATTTGAAAAGATGTAGCTAGCTGAAATGTTGTTAATTGCCTTTCATTGATGCTAGGCAAATGTTCCTAAAGGTACTGTCCCAGCCAATAATAATACCAGGGAAATAGCAATGAATCAATGTTGTTGCTCCAGTAGTTGCTAAATGCTGTATTTGCTGTGAAAAGCAGAGCTTGTATAAAAACAAAGGGGAAGAAATAGAATCTGTGCTTCTGAAGAAGGCAGCACTATTCAGATACCCCTTCTGAGAGCAGGAAAGGATATTTTCTAAGATCTTCTGATACTAAGGCCCTTTTACTGCCGTTGAGAGAAAAATATCTCTGACAGAGGATTTAGCTTCCGCTAATCCTTAAGGGACTTGTTTTGACAGGCTCTTTAGAGAAGATTTTCTCAGTAACTTCTGGTTTGTTATAAAAGAACAATTAATGATTTGTCCTCAAGCACGTTTTTGATGCCTGTTTGTTTATGAAGTTCATGTACATACAGGAATGGGGAGGAAAAGCCCGTTTGTACTGTTACCTGTGAAAAAGCAGGGAGATTTGGATTTTCCTGGATCTCCATTTCACTGTCTAGCACACAGGATACTTAGAGTCTGGATTTCATGTAGTGTTTTATGTGGTCTGCACAGCAGTTTGTGGAAGTGCATTTTGCTTTCTCAAAAGTGGACTCTGAATTTTTTGTTACCTTTTCTAAGCATGAAGACATTTTCCTTGTGTTCAGAGTAATGCTTAGTATTAGATTTCAATCCACGTTCTCATATTTTGCAGAGGTAACCAGAATGTCCTGGTTTTGTGGTGGTTGTGTTGGTTAAGGGGAATAAACCAGTTTTCTTGTAATGCCTCCATGTTGTTTGTCCCTTTTTTATGAAGAACTCAAATATCCAACTACACGTCCCTTTTCACAATCAAGGACAGTCCTGAGAATGCACAGAGAGCAGGTCAGCTGTGTCAGTTTTCCCAGTTTTGATCTGTGGCTCTGCACGTGTGCTCATCTTGCACAATATGCAGGGTATGCTGGCCTGCATTACCAGTATTGTCTGAGTCTAATAAAAAGGTGTCATGCTGTTTAGCTGAAAACATCTTGGATCACATTCCCATGATTTCCCTTCGTTCTCCTGCCAAACTGTCACATCCCTGATCTAGAGGCTCTGTATTTGATTAATCTGCTGGTTTTGCTTCAGAAAACAACTGCCTGTTAACCAGTGTTAATAGAGTTGGGTTTTTTTCCCCTCTTCTAATTGGAACAAGCCTAAATATTATAGAGCATACTGGAGTGATATGAAAATTATGTTTCAAAGGCGAGTCTGGCCTCTAAACCTCTTCAATTTATTTCAACTATTGGCTTTTTAATGTTTTCTTTAATTCTAATGAATGTACTTGATGTAAATCAACAGTTTGTGCTTGCTGTACAGACTGTGCAAACCATTTCAGGGGCAAATCACATTAACTTCTATCAAACATAATAATGAAATGTTTGTATCTTGGGAGCTGTGTAATTTTTGCTATAATCCTGCAGACATGCTGAAGAAGTGCACATCTGTCTATAGTTAAAGTTCACAAAAATTTAAGAAAAAAATGCTCTGTTCAGGGACAATTCAAGTGACTGCCATTAAATATCCCAAATCGCATTCACAACTTGTTTTTGTCAGTGACCCAACAGATGAGCACTGTGACAGACACTATCCTCTTTAAATTTCAGGTCTGGAGAGTAATTAGCTGTTTCTTTTAGCAAAGAGCCTGGATTAATTTAGAAAAAAGAATTGGTATTTATCTATATAAAGGATAATTTCTGTGAAAAAATTACATGTCACACCTAACACCAAAGAGTCAAGTAAGTAGCTATTCTGCTTTTCTTACCATTATTTTTTTTCTACCCTGACTCACTTCTTTTCAAGAAATAGTAGTTTTTGTTAAAGTAAAAAACCTTACAATAGACAGCTTGCAAAGCTTATTCTGATAAAGTTGTCTAGAAATCTCTTGAGGGAATGAGCTTCTGGTAAAATACTAGGTATTTCTCACTTCTGGCAGTTCTGGAAATGTTCTGAAAAAAGCTGTTCCTGAACTATTATGGAAATTACCATGGTGGAGCTGGAACACATATGCACATACCTACATTTGAGTAGAAAAGTAACTATGAGGAAAAACTGGCATTTTAGAATATTCAGGGAGGGATCTCTATTTCTTATGAGGAAGTTAATAATGTCAAGGGAAGGGAGAGAAGTAGCCTCTCTTTTTCTTTCCAGAGGTATTTGTTTCTGAAATGAAGAAAGCTGTCCTCAGACAAAGGTCTGTTCAAGTGCCCACAGCAGGTTTAGTGGAGGAGAGGGAGCACTGCGTGTGCATTTTGCACTTCATACAGAGACTGACTCTGTTAGCAGTGCTTTCCACAGCTACCATTTTATAAAAAGCAACTGCTAAATGGAGAGGATGTGTGGAAATGCATGCCCTGTCTCCACTAGGTGAAATTTGTCATTTTAAGAATAAAGCAGGGTCCCAGTTCCACCAGGTGTAGCCCACATTGGTGTGTGAATAGACTCCAACTTAGTCATAGTAACATCCAGTGCTACTAATTAATCTTGGCCCATTTGTTTTAATTTGACCCAAAAGTCACACAGTTCTCTAATATCTTAATGAAGGAAGGGATCCAGATGATGAGGCCTTCATTTTTAGCTACATTGGTAAAATCTGACATGATATTTTTAAATAAGGGAAGAATGGTGGAAATTTATAAGGAAGCTATCTGGGATGTTTTATGGCCCTCTGCAAGCAAAGCTGTATAGAAAAAGCCAGTGAGCTGGCTACAACACCAGAGTTGGAATAGATCAATCCCTTGTGTGGTCCAGACAGACCAGGCAATGCTGTTAGTGCCTGATGACCATGAGCGTTGCCTCTGCTGCTTACAGGGTCCTTCAGGAGGAACAATGGAATGTGTTTATGCTCCATGTTGCTCCACATTCTGTGACTCTCAGTGGTCTCAGCTTCTGACTTAGTCTGACTGAGATATTGCATCCTTCAAATGCTTTTTGCTGCACTCACACAGACTGTGAAGGTGCACAGCACAGACCTGTGCTGGTTTTAGTTTGTCAGGGGAGCTTTATTGATTTTACAATAATCCACAGGTTGGTCTCCATTCCCTGTTTACCCTTTTGAGAGTCAGATGATCCTCAAGAGCTGAGGGAGCCATGTGCAGCCTTTCCTTATCTTCTCCTGGCCATGAGAGTCAGTTCCCAGGGTTTCCAGCTGTCTGCTCCCTCCATCCTCTCCCAAGGCTGGGTTTCTCTAATGCCTCATTATGGTCAGAATTTTGATCCTGGACTGCATTTAAAAAAAACCAAACAAATAAAACAAAAAAAACTGGAAGACTAAAAGAGCTTTTGATCAATTTTTTTTTTTAAACTTTAACAACCCTAATTTTCCTTCAATGCACAAAGCTTTTTTTCTGTGTCCTTTCTTAGTGCCTTTGCTTTTTGTGTTTGAGGTGTTCATCAGTCCATTACCAAGTGCAGTTGATGAGAGGCTTGCTCCTTCATATGCTTGTTATTCATGAAGGTGTGTCCTGAGAGAGTTGGGATGCAGAGTTGGGTTTGAACTTGCAGGTCTCCTGCACTGCAAATAAATGGGTTGTCACCAAGTCACAGGTGCTCACAGCATGAGGGTGAAAAATAATGCAAGTCTTGAGCATTCTGATGACATTTCTAGTACCATAATTGATTCAAAGAGATTTTTGCTCAGTTACCTCATGAATATTCTTTGGATAGAACCACTGTAGGATACCAGTATGTTGAGAAAGCATCTTTGTTCATTCATTTATGAATAAATATTTGATTGTCTCTATGTCTTGAGAGGGCCTCAAATGTCCTGTGATCAGATGTAAAATGTGTATTTGTCTTATGAATTAAAACAAAGGATAAATGTGATTTGCCTGGTTACTTTTTGCCATGCATAGCTTTGATTTGAAACAAGAAAATCTATCCATAATCTCTAACAGAATTCATTTTGTAAATGTTAGGTTACATGGGATCAAGGCAAAAGCACTGGAAACAAACTGTAATCTTACATTTGTTTAGAGATCTTTCCTCACTTTATGAACAGTTAATTTTCAACTCATTGAGTCGGTCTATAAATTATTAATAACAGAGATCATGCAAAGGCTGGTGGAATTGGACAGAGGGTGTAATGGGAGTTAAAGTCTTCAATGACAGAAAATACTGTAGGTTTGTATCTTACACAACATTTTAATTTTTTTACCGTGGTCTGCCTAAGAATTGTATTGAGGTGAAAAAGAGGTGGAGGACTTAAAAAAAAGACTTTGTGAGATGTAGTTGATAAATAGTGTTGTGCACAGTTTGGATGGCTCTGCTCTCTTACAGAAAGTAGTGTTCGAGGAGTATTTAATATATCATGTAGATCAAACCTTCAAGTGCTGTGGACTTTGTATTGTGAAGTGAATAATAGCTACAGCTTGCTGGGGCAGCAGTTCAATGCAGGTCATGTATTTAGAGCACATTGCACTTGAGAGCTGAGCTCAAAAGCTTAGCAGCAGACTTCCAGAAATCTGCTTGAGTGGCCTTGAACAATATTGAACCAAAACTCACAGCCCTTAGTTTCACAAAAACTTTTTTCCCCTACAAGCGCTCTATGCTTCTAAAAACAGAGTGGAGCCAAAATCGACAAGATATTTATTGAATTGTCAGGCATCCCAAATTGTTCCATCCCTACGAGTTACTGCTCCTGGGAGTATCATTAGAAGGATAGTCAGTATCCTGACAGCTCAGCATTGTATCTGATGTTTTCTGGGGAAGTCCTTCAAAATCTACAGCTGGGCAGGAATAGTTACTGTTATAGATAAATTGATATAAATTCTGCCCATGGAGCGAGCTGCCTGTGGTTCTTTTGTTTTATCTTTGAAGTATCAGTTTGTGGCAGTGTCCAAGTCATTCTGGCTTTGTTTTGCCTAATATAACTTGAATTGCAGGAAACAACTGCTTCTACAGAGCTAATTTGACAGAAACTGTCTAGACTTACCTTTTTTTTATTATAGTTTGAAGATTAAAATGAGTGACTATATGCTTATTTCCCTTGTCTAATCACATAATTACCTTAGTCTAATTTTGAAGGTGTCCAAGTGTATGGGAGAAAATAAAATTTCCAAGTGCATATCTGATGACAGCACTAGTGTTTTGATTTTAAAGACTAAAATACAGAGCATTTCTGGATCTCTGTGACTGCACTTCGTTTTTAAAATGTAAAATTTTTTTGGCAGCAATGCAGTTTGCCTAGTAAAGCTACTGAATTAAGGGGGAAGTTAACAGAAATGTTGTGTTCTTGTACAATGTTCTGGTCACAGAACTGTGCTTTCCTTTTTGTGACAGTAGCACAGAATGTTGGAAGCAAAACCCAAACAAAACCTAATAATCAAGCTTGCTCTATCAGGATCCTATGGTTAATGTACTTTACATACAGATAATAAATCTATTACCTTGATTACTAATTTGCTATTCTCTTAGTGTTTTAGTAGGCTTTCTAATTTCTGAGGGCTGAAGGCTCCATCTGAATACTTTTTATGAGAAAAGATGGTTTCATTGTAGCTCAGAATAAAGACTTGTTTCTCCCTGCATAAATAGAAACTAATTTTCTGAAGTATAAAATTAATTCAATTATTTGAAAAAATTGTGAACCAAAAAGGGAGTGAGTTCATGTTTGCTGAACATTTGAAATGTGTTTTGAAAATAAGTCTGAAAAGTGTTCTTGAGTAATCATCCAAAGTAACAAGTTTGACCAAACAAATGACAATGTATTGCAGATAGGGTATAACTTGATTATTGTTGCACAAGAACATAATTTGCAGTGTGGGCAAAAGCTGATGTCCTTTTTCTCAAACGATGTGCAGCTGTCTGTTGGTAACGGGTCCGTGTGAGCCATGGTGGGGGCAGGGCCTCGTGCTGTAGTCAGTGTGATGTTATGTGATGCTCCAGGTGGAATGCTCCCTGCCTGGGTAAACAAGGCTGTGTGTGCACATCTGTGGTTGTTTCATCCAAAGAATTCAGCATGGCCACGTTTCAGATGAAGGTGGTAAAAGTATAATGATTAATTATGCTTCACAATGCATTTTAATTCATTTATATACATTAGAGAGATGCTACACATTGCAGCACTATGAGGTGGAGCCTGGTAGCTGAAATTTGCATGTGGTATTTGGACTTTTCAGATGTTCTATTTCTGTTTGCATTTCTTTTTTTTTTTCCAGTTTAAAGCATTCTCTGAGCACTGCTGATCTCAATGCATTCTTTCCAAACCTGCCTGTTTCTTCGGGGGGCCTGCATAGCTCAGGTTAAGAGTATTTAAATAGCAGCAATGCCATTGGGAATGCTTTGCTTGAGTGGTCCAGGTAGTAATAACTGGCCTTGAGAGGGAGAAGGATTGTGCATGAGGCCTCTACAGTAGACAGTGTCCTTGTGGAGGTATGGTGCAACAAATTGAACAACCCAAAAGCAGGAAATTCTTTGGAACTTTTTCTATATCTTTGTCAAACCGTTGATTATAATTACTGTTGTTAGCAAGTTGCCTGCTGAGAATCAAACCAAATGAGAGTTTTCTACCATTATAATTTGTAGAGCAAAGTTCTGTTGCTGTCTTTGGTTGTGTCTAGACAGACTGCCTCAATCCTTCTCAGCCCCCAGTCTCCAGCCTGAGCTAAACTACAGAGTGCTGTCTGGGTACTTTTGAAATGTGCTATTCCAAAAGGCTGAATTTCATTAAATAGTAATAAAACTTGGCCTACTTAAATTAAAGGCATATCTCATTTTTTCTTTAAGCAAACGCCTGCTTTCAGGAGGCTGTCTGATGAATATAAAACTGTTAAAAAGCTCAAATATGACTTTAGCCCCTCTTTTATTTTTGTCACCTTACCTGCTCTGACTGAGGGAATGCCAGTTGTTTTTCTTGTTGTCTCAATAGTCAGTAAGTCCAATAGAGGTGTAGAACATAAGCGTGCTATATGGATGGTAAAAAGCATAAGTATCCATCTTAAAACCAGCTGATTTTGTTAAAACAGGAGCCATTGGTAGAGAACATTGACTGCTACTCATTAAGTCAAATCTAGCTTGGGAGGCTTGCTTCATTTGGGAGATTGGTCGCAGCAGCACGTGCAGCACAGGGTTACAGGTTTGGCTCCTGAGGGTGACAGTGGGAAGGAGGTGCCAAAGGATCTCTCATTACTGTGGAGCAGAGGGCTGCTGCTGCTGCTGGGCTGCCTGGCTTTTGCACTGCAAGCAGCAAGCAGGAGATGAGGCATCAGAAGCCTGGCTCAGTGGTAATGTGAAGTGATTAAATATTCCCTGCTGGTTGTTAGTTTCTTGCCTAAGTGCGCTGGGCTAGTTTCTTTTTTCTTCTCAGCTAGCCATGCATCCCTTTCCACCTTCCTGAAACCTTTCACAGGTCCAGGGACAAATAAATCACTTCTAGTATATTCCCAGGATAGTCTCAACTAAAAAAAGGATATCAACATGAAGGACAATTGCAGTGTTGAGCTGTCATCCAGTCCCCACAGGTACCATAAAAAATTGCAGCCAATAAAATAACATTTTTCAAAATGTGACACTACTCTTAAATTTTTTTTTCTGCAATAAATGGGTTGTAGAGAGAATTTCTGTCCACTTGAGTCAAAAGTATTCTTCAAGTGCTCAATAATAGATTATAGATGAGTTGTATTATTAACTTCTAATAGAGTAAATGTTTTGCTTCAACAGTCATTTTCAGGAGCTCAGACAGTAATTTCTATGCTTTTTTATAATTTTAAATGTATTTCTTATAATTAAAAAAGAAAGAAAAAACTCAGGGTTGAGCCAAAGCTGTCCAAAGCCATGTAATCTCATGTTAAAATAGAAATGGAGTTCATAATTCAGCTTGTTATGCTTTAGTAAATAGTCAATATGTGCAAATTTCCTATTGTTTTGAATGTTTCTTGGAGGACCATAACAGTTAAAAAGCTTACTGTGATTTTGAGTACCAGCCAAATGATTAAGAGGTAAATTTGTCCTTATCTCAATTTTCTAGATCTTGAGCATGATATTAACATAGATTTAGTATGAGTTTTCTATAATGTTGCTTAAAACTGGTTAAAAAAAAATGCAAGCAAAGTGTATATCTGGAGTTCCTAGAATTTGAACATGATGGTTATTTATACACTATTTATGCATATGTATCCCCTGACAATTGGTACCAAGAGCATCATTAAATTTAAGGGATTTGTATTCCCACATGGAGAGGTGAAAAGAGAATTCTGTGAGGATCTGCTGTATAAATATTTCGACAGCAACCGGATGAGAATTCTCTGTCCTACTATATATTATATTTTTCTTAACAGACTCCAATGGGCAGACTGTCAGTCATTTATATCTTTGGATTTTGGACATAGTTGCATTTTTGTGCATAAATCAGGTGCTAAAGACTTTCCTGAAAAGATTTTTGAAGACACTGGTGACTCCTGTGAGAGTGGTATGGCCCTTCATGTGGAGCATGTTCCACCATTGTTTATCATTATTAGCAGAGCCTGTGACTGTAGCTCTGAATACATTACTTTCTCAGGCTCACTGCTGCACCAATGCCTAATTCTTAATATCAGAAATAGACAGAAATCAACACAGAGAAAAAAAATCTGAATTCTTACTGTGTAGCTTAAGGTCTTCATGGTAGCTTGTTCTAGATCCAATATAAGATGTCCAAGTTGAGTGGAAACACATGGGTGCCACTGGTTTGCTACGAAGCTCAAAACCAAGTTGCTGTACTTCAGATATGACAGTTGTAACTGCTGAGTCTGTGCTGGTGGTTACCCTTGACAGCTTGCTCTCCTTCACTGGAGAGACAGCCAAAGAGAGTAAAGGGAGAGCAAACCCTGGAAGGATGAGGTGTCATGTTGAATGGATTGTGGTGTTCAGCAAAATGGGAATGTACCTTGGAATGGTTAATGTTTCCCAACTAAGCAGTTCGAGCTCCTGTTCAGACAAAAGGCAGTTACAGCATTTTAGAAGCATATTTACATATAAACAGCTTTTCTCAGTTGTTTTAAAGGAACCTAGAAATATTTTCTCTTTCCCCAACTATCTTTTATCAGCAGGATTTTTTTTCTGAGATTTTTTTGTACTCAGAGCAGAAAATGGACTGGTTGAGGTTTTTTATTTTATAGCCATTTTTGTTATATTATAATAAAGCCTTATAAATCTTATTATTATAAGCCTTATAAATGTGTTATACTGCTGTTATTAAGGAAATGTGATATGTCACTAAACAGTTCGGGGTTTATCTGTGTGTGGTACTGCAAGATACCCATTTATATAGGTGAGCAATATTAGAGCATCTTATGATGATGGGCTTCAGTTCTGGTTTAAGGCAGAAACTAACACAGTTCTGTGTTTGCTTCAGCTTCCTTTTGTCTCTAGCAAGTTGAGCCATTGAGCCAAAATTCTCTTGAATTTGGACCTCTGAAATAGGATATACTTGAAGCTGTTGAGGCCTCTTGTTTTCTGTTTCTTATGAGTTTGTCTCGGTGCTGTGAAGAGACATCAACACGTATACATCTCCTGAAGTCCAGGAGGGAGTAAATGTGATTTGCAATTTTTTTGGATTAAAGGCAGTTTGAGAATTTGTGCTGCCAGAGCCAGGTGTTTATTTAGTTCTTTGTAGATGGTTACAAACAATGACTATAAAAACAAATTGGTGCAAAATATGGTGACTTTTTGTGCGTTCCTTGTGTCAAGGCCCTTTGAATTTCTTACTTCGTAGTTTGTGTGTAGCATCATTTCTTCACTCAACTTATATAGGTAAGCACAGAACTTCACATTTTAACAAATCTTGGACAATTTTGAAGGCAGCATAAGAGCACTGAAGGAAGTCATCACAGTGTGATGGATTATAGAACTGTATGGGAAGTAGTCTAGAAACCAAAAGAAAGTTTTTGTTTAGAAAGAAGTGCAGAAGATATTCTAGAGGTCATTTAGTGTCAGGAATCTGTTATATGTTAGAGTATGTCAGAGTGTGTTTCAAACCTGTCCTCATATGCATGAGAACAACTCTGAAATGGCTTCACCATTGCCTTAGAAATCAGTTGTATCCATCTCATTTTGCTTTGGACTGCAAATCAGTTGCACTGTAAATGTCATCCCACCTTGGCCCATTGTGCTGCCCAAGTGGTTCCTTGGGCTGGGTCACTTGTTTGCTGTGTCCCAAGCGGTGCTCAGAGGGCAGGGTCTGTTTTTTCTTTGGCTGAACTGCTGTGTGTTTTCATGCTAAAATCATGCCACTGTTTCTATTAGCAGTAAATAGCAGAGGTACAAAGCAGCTACACCCTACATGGCAGTGCTGAGACCTCCTGAAACACTGCGCAGAAGCGAGAGTCAGGCCTCTTTCCCTGCCTCTGAAAGTGCTGTAGCACCCTGGTGACCAGCATGTGCTACAGATGCAAGCTGACACACAGTTCTAGTAAAGATCCAGGGCTCTTCCCTGGCACTCATTTTGCTGAATAGACCTGATTTCACTTTTACATTGCTGCCATGTGGGCAGGATTTAGAAGGAATGCTGGTCTTCTGTTCACACCTGTGGTGGATTATGGTTGCAGTATGGGCAAACCATCCTCTCAGCATTTTAGTCAAGAAATCAGCTACAGACATTAACTGATCAGAAGTTCTGTGGCCTTCAGCTAATTTTTTATAGGTGTATGCATCAGTAGGAAGAAAAAGATTTGTTTTAGTCTTTTGTATTAAAAATCTCTTAAACACATTTGCAAGAGGTTATGAAGCACACTCAGAGGCACTTCCTACAGGTAAGCTGATGTGTAGGGATGGCCCTCAGTTCCCACTCAAAGTGCAAACTTACTAAATACTGTCAGCAAGTTTATTGGTGGAGAAGTCTTCATTTGCCCTCATGGGTGAAAGGCGGGACAGAAAATGAAAGATCCTGCAGTTAAAGACATAAGAATAAAAGCCAAAGCATGCTGTGCATTTCTTGTAATGCTATAAACAATCTGAATGTGATGTTATCACCGCTTGTTTCTGGCAGTGTTATTTTGTGCATGATGAAAATATTTTGGAGGACTCTCATTAAGGAATAAGAGGCGTGCTGAGTTTACAAGGCAAGGATATGAGATGGATAAACTGTGAGGGAATCCAGGTTACTGTTGGATAGACTAGATCACTTTGAAAGCTTTGGAAATTCTTTCATGAAAATTGTTCCTGTTGAGCGTGAGTGGAAATGTGTTGGGACATGTGGTTGAAGGCTCTTTGTAAGGGTTTCAAGTTATGCAGCCAGTCTCCAGAAAAGCAGAGAATGCCAACTGAACTGTAAAACTTGACTTCAGTTGTAGCATCTGGGTTGTTTTTTTTATTTGGCCATGAAAAAGCTTGACACCCTTTTAACAAAGGACCTTCTCCATAAAGGGTTTGGTTGTTACTGTATTGGAAATAGAGAGCAAGGGAAAGCAAAAGAAGCACCACCAAGGACTGGTGCCTGTCCTTGTGCCTGTACCCTTACCACATTAAACTCCAGTGAGAAGCACTATCAATTTCTGCAAGCTGGGAATCGAGACAACCTGACTTAAAAATATATTAGTTCAGGTGGGCTGCTCTCGTGGGCATAGTTCAGACAGTCTAAAGATATGTGGGACCACAGTGACTTTTCTTATCTTTTTTAACTGCCTCTGATTGTTTACAAAATTAAACCAAATAGTTAAGTACTTAGGTAGTGAAGACACACGCTTGTCTCTTTATTAAATCATAAGTATTTCACTAAATTGCTTTATATAAATAGATTGATACAGTCACCTTGAGAATGAAAATGTTTTTTGGTTGATAGTTGATGTTTTTTCCCAAGCCACGCTTTCTATAATATGTCTTGGGAAATGAGAAGAACATTCTGCCTATGCACAAAATGCGTTGGGCAACCTGTTCTTGTTTACCAGTACAGTAACTTAATGGAAAGTCAGTGAAAGTCTCGTTAAAATAATGCTGAGTGACCTTTGAGAATTGGCACATTTTACTTTATATGCTTATCTTGGTAAGATATTCATAGATGGCACAGATTCAACTAAAATGCATCGCTATGCATATATATAAGTGCTAAGATTATTGGAGTTGAATATTTAGAATAGCTGAAAAATTTTTTAAAAACCCAGGGTTTTAATTCATTTTTTTCTATTGAGTGGGGGGGAAAAGGGTGAACATATAACCTGTTTAGGTTTATTTTCCTATAGCTTGGTTGTGAAATTTTCTGGTAATGGTCTGTTGGTAAGGTTCTGAATTTTCATTTGTAGCTGTTATGTGATACAAATATATATATGTATACATATGTATATATATATGTCTTAAATACATAGTTACTGTGCTTTTGCAATAACCCTTTGCTTTAGGGAACTGCTGTTTATCTTCTCAGAAAACATGAAAGGAGAAAGAGGAGTTCATAAAGCATTGTTGTTTTCTTTTGATATAACTTGCTCCAGGGAGTAGAGAGGAATGTGGAAAACAGGTGTCTCACAGATTTCAAGAAACATTCTCGTTATATTCTCTTGGCTCAACAGATGAGTTCCAGATACCCATAAAGCTTAAATCTGTGATCTAGCTCAGAAAGGCCATTGCACTGAATATTCTATGCACATTGAGTCTGAAAATAGCAGTGTGAGAAGGTGTTTAGAAATGCTGGGGTTTTTCTTGCCTTGAAAGGGTTAAATATTCCAGTCCTGAGTAGTTCCTTATTTATAGTCTTCTGCAGGTTTTTCACGCATGATATAGTGGGAATGGGAGTGGTGGAGGAGGAGATGGACTCCCTTGAAAGAAATAGAGGAGTTCTCTGGGAATCGCCTTCTTATACCTTAGAGTTTCTTCCATCTTTTTATTATACCATAGAGGAAACTGAGTGTAGAGCAAGCATTCAATCCATGTGCACCATAGGGAGAAAGAGAGGACTTGGAAGTAAATCAGTAGCAGAAATGTCAGTTCACTGACAGCCCATCAGTAAAATGTGTGGTGTGAGTTCTGGTTTGGGTTGAAAACATTGATTTAATTCCTTGGATAGGAGGCCAAAATTTGTATCTCCAGTCCAAACTGAGCAACATATAGTACAGTTGTTCTTGTTTTTATTGTGTTTTTACTGCAAGTATGGAATGTATAGGGATCTCCCAAGAATGTTGTTGCAGCACAGGTGCAGTCCTGGCCAAGCAGTATGTACACAACCCCTGTGATATCCTAAGTCCCAGGGCATGGAGCCTCCTTCCAGCAGTTCTCTTCCAATAAAACTGTGGCCCCTCAAGGACTGCACTTTGGAGCCCTGTGAGCTGCTTATTGCCAGTCTGTTTGACACTTCCAGCCTGTCCTGATGCAACACTTGTTCCCCGTGTCCCTAGGCATGCCCCTTACTGAGGGGACGTAAGCACAGGTTTAAAGGTTGTAAGGAACTGCCACACTTCCCAAAATTTCTGCCATTTCAAATTGCTGTATAAACACCAATGTCCACCAACAAGTTATTGAATAATGTGCTACCACATGCAATGGAAAAACCAACAAATCAGTGCTGTGCAAATCCCATACATCTTCAGAATTTGGTTTTGTCCAAAATTATAACATTTTTAGTTTGTTTAATCAAAAGAGTTTATTGGGCTGCACTTCTGGTTAGTCTGATGTTTCATTTCAAGAGTAAGTGCTCCCCGCATCACTAATTTTGGACTTTGCATGTAATGATTAAACATTTATTTAATAATATTGTTTTACGTTCCATGAATTGCTTTTGGGAGAAAGTGTTTGTGGGTGTGAGAAGCATGTGGGTGCTTCTGTGTGTGGTCAAGATTGCTACTGAGATTACTTACATCAATTGCACGTGGATGTCGGGCATGCAAAGCTAAAACGTGGGGGTGTGTGACAGTTAAAAATCTGTCTGCTTTCGGAGGCTGATAGCTGCATTCAGCAAAACCCATTGGTTTCTGCTCCTCTGGGCAGTGTGGAAATTGCATCTGAGCTTAGCTTTTCCATGGGTTTATTTCTTTATTTAGGACTTAGATTGTCTCTAAAATTTTATCATACCCTAAGACAGCCACAGTTTTGTTCATGCAATACCTAAAGGTTTGCATGGTTCTGTAAATCAGCTCAAAGCTGACCCAAAACCAAAACCCTGACACAGTTCAGGTTGTGGTGAGTGTCTGGGACTTCACCTTTATCGTGATGCCTACAACCAATGAAAATAGCACGGTTACAGATATCAGAGAGTTTCACTGAATTCCAGGTTTGATATCGTTTAAACGGATTGCTCCTCTCTGCTGGTAACACAGCCTTGTCCTGTACATAGTGTGCTTGATTCTCATTGGGCCTCATTGAAGGGGAGCTTTGAATCTTGCCACAGTTAAAAAATCAGAGTTCAACAGATTGATTCACATTAAAAAAGAGGTTTTTTTTGTCTCTTGAAGCTGAAATATAGCAGAGGTATCAATAAATCTCAGCACATTGCCACCAGAATGCCAGCTCAACAGTCAAGGAAGTGAATGGTTAATGGCCTTAAATACTTTATCCAATTCCTTTTTTTTCTGACTAGTTACTTTAAGAGTGATTATAATTTTATTTTATTATTACTGAGCACCTGGTGTAAATTTTATAGGGAAATTGTTGTGGCTGGTTGTAACTCATCCAATTAGAATTGTAGGCTTTTGTGGAGTGAGGAAATGTTTCATAATTTGTGACTTTGCTTTATGGAAATTAAAGAAACCCAACTGAAAACGCTGAAGTTGTACCATACTTAATATTATTGTATTTATGTTGAATGTGCTGAGGCTACTTCAGATGCAAGACCTGCAGTGTGTTCTGAGTGAGGCTGAGAGGACCTAAACTTTAGAGCTGGAACTGGTGGCCAGGGTCGTGGTATAATGACCTTTTGCTCTAAAGCAGGACAGAGATGTTGGTTCTGGGTGATTTAATTTGGGGTTTTTATTCTTTTCAATGTTTATTGTTTTGGGGTTTCAGATTTTTGAAATGAGGAGAGTAATTTTGGGGATCACTTTACTTCCCCCTTCAGTCACTATGTTAGTAATGTCAGCAAGCGTTGATATTATAAGTGAGCTTGTTGCCAAGATGATTGTAGAGATTTGTGTCTATCATCAGCAGTACTTTAACGAATTGTTGTGCAGATCTCATATGTAAGCTCTAATGATTTTCTTCTTAGATATGTTGTCTGTTCAGATTATCGTTTGCTTTTACCCTTTTGAGGTTTTTAGTCTTCTCTAATGTTTTTTGGATTTTGTTGTACTTAGAATTTTTAAACCCACAGATTATCCAGTGCTTACCAACCCTTGTTACTTTGCTGCAGTCCTCCCCCTGTTCCAAGCGAGGGGAGGAGGAAATACCATTTTTGTTCTGGTGATTAGTTCCAGGCTTATGGATAAATATTTGTAGTGGAAAAAATGAGTAAGAGTCGCTGATGATGCAGCTTCTGTCAGTTCCCTGAATACAGTAAGGAACAGAAGCAAAAACACTCCTGGTGGTATAACTGCCTCTGTGCTACAGTTTCTGATGGTATAGTACTGTGGATAAATAAAAAGGAAAAAAAAAAATCATACCTCTAACCAGCAATGCTCGAAGGGCAAAAGCTGCCCAAGTTAGGCTGGACTCATTCGGGAATAGGTGTAGTAGAAATCTTGCAGTATTAGTCATTCTTCAGCTCTTTCAACCTATATCGAGTAACATGAAAGTGGCAGAGTATTTCCCCTTACTCATGGTGTAAATCTCGATGGAACGGCTTATGAGAATTTTACATCATATACGCAGAACACTTTGGTCAAATCAAAACATAAATCTTTTTCCTCATTTCTGAACTAATCCGTGCCGTGGGATAGCTGTGATTTCTTCAGCCCTCTAGAAAACCTCTTTCAGTTGAGAGCTTTTTGTCTGTAAGGACATCAGAGGGCTGCACATGGGCTGTATAACCCCTGACTACTTGCTTGTCCTCGTATGTGCTTTTCACAGGGTGCTAATGGCCCTTCCTATATTGCTTTGCTGCTGCCCAGCTCAGGGTAGATGTTGGTGACAGTTTTTATAGCAGAGCCCCATAAAAATTAAATCTATGGGAATTTCATTTTGTAGTTGTGAGAAGGAAATTATTGGAAGGGATGAATGTTTCAAAACCGTTGTAATTGATTCATATTTCCACCCCTTTATCTGTTCTGTTGTCATTGCAAACTAATTCATAAAAGACAGGAACTCAGACAGATACTGACAAGGAACAGATCCCATCTGGATTTTCTGAAGTGCTTTGCAGTCAGGGGGTGGCACAGGCACAATCCTGGTTATATTTTCAACAGTACATGAGTAGATCACATTCAAGTTCTTACTTCCAAAATGTGGTATTTTACTTGAAGCCGAGAATTAGGGCATTTAAAGCCACTTCAGAATGAAGGCAAATACTGATCTGAAATGATACTTCTGACATTGACAAATTGTTGCTTAACTACTTAACCAAAAATTTCTACTGTTTTGTTTCAACTGATTGTCACTGCCCATACATTATTATAGCAAAAAGGATCTTCTGCTTTTTCTGAGCCTGCCTAATTCCTGCAATACTTACTAATTGTAGGGAAAGAAACAAATTTGTAGGAAACAAAACCCAAAAGAAACAAAAACTGCCACCCTATCTGGTCAGCTTTTCAGTCACAAACAGTTCAGTGAAATTTTACCTTCATGGTGTGTGCTGTATATACCCTTGATGAGTGACAGTCATGCACTCTCTGAAGATATCAATCTATAGCTACATGGTAATTTTAACTACAGCAGAAGCAAAGTTTAAGGAACCTTATTTTAGCATGTCAAGTGAATAAAATATTTGTGAGGCTAAGCTTAAAATCGGTTTTTTAAGTTTCTTGCATTTTTCCACATTATGCTAAGATGCAGATGCAACTCATTAGTTGTACCAGCATTGCAGTCTTACAATCAGCTATGCAACCCTGCAGAACAGCATTAAACTCTTTATTTGTCAGAAGACACATTTGGGGTGCAGAGCAAAGAGGCCTCATTTTTCCCCATTACTTAGATGCCAGTATCATTGTGCTAGAAATCTGGTAGAAGCAGCTAAGTTTTCACAAAGACACATCTCAAAAAACTGTTTCTCTGACCATGTTGGTATCAATTACATTATGACATTTGGTTTTTGGTTTTAGAGTCTCATAGGCAAATATAGGAGTCTCATACAACTTAGGAGCTTTGCATATTTTTTCTGTATTCAAGTGCAGTACCTGCTAAATCTGTTGTCATGCTTAGAAATTTCTTCAAATGCAAATTAATAATAGTAAAAATAGCAGTAAAAAAAATTTAAAGTTCTTATTCCTCATAATTAGCTTCTGTGACAAGCGTTTTAAACTCAATTTGAAATATTGCTTTCTTTGGGGATTTTTCAGAGGAATTCCTGAATTCCTCTCCCGCTAATCTGATAGGCAGGGTTGGAAGTACCTTGTGCACGTGTTTATGTGCATTGTGGCATTTCAGTGGAAGCACAGAGAAGTGTAAACCCAAACCCCTCCTTTAAGTGCAGTTCACATAGGGGAGATGATGCTGACACTAATCGCTGCTTGCTTAGGCTACAATGGAGATTAAATGGTGGCAGCATGCAGAAGCTCAGAGAATTCCGAAGCCTTGTGTCAGAAGCAGGAATGCTGCAGTTTTTTCCTGGCCTCGGGTAATCCCTGCAGCCCCAGCGCTGCAGTCCTTCGGGGGACATCGGAGGGAGCTTTGTGCCCTTCCCTCAGACTCGCCCTGCCCGGGGCTGCCTTACCGCAGGGCTCGCAAAAGTCGGTTTGTGCATTTCCAGAGCCCTCCTGGGCTCCTGCGAATCCTTACCGTACCACCAGGAGGTTTTGTGAGGTAATGATTTAACACTTGAAACAAGTAAAACAGTCTCATTTAGCAGTTTGCCTCCCCACACACGCGAAGTCAATAGAAAAGCAAGGTTTAAATCCCTCCTGTTAACATACACGCTCCACTTCGCTTTGCTGNCCCCCCCCCACTATTGTTTTATAGAAAGAATTTCACCTGCATTCTTCCTCAGGTAATGAAGTCGGCAGTAGTTGAACTGCTTACCAAGCCTTAAAAATTTCCTCAGAACATGAAATGTTTCACAAAAGCTGTTTGTTTCTGAGTGATAATTTTTCTTCCATCTAATATATTCTGCCTTTTTTGTCTGTCGAGACCAAGCTTGTAGTGTGGCAAGCACTAGAGACATACAAAAAAAGGAAGCTCCTTTTTATAGAAATCAGTATTAAATATGCTGGGCATCTTGGAAAAGACAGTAATTTTGTCACAGCTTGAGGGAAATGGGAAAAAGTGTTTGTATTATATGGTGACTAGTAATTAGTGGATGGTGATACCTCTATGATAATTGCATTGATATCCCTGTATTTTATGCATTGAATCATACATGAAAGGTGACTATCTGTTGGATACTCTATAAATTATACCCTGTTTTAGAGTTGATGTAATGTGCATTGAATGATTTCTGCATATTGGGAGAACCAATTTTCTAGATGGTGGGTTTGGCATTTGGGTTTAGGATTTTTGGTTTGGATTTAATTATACTCATGTTAATAGCAGTTGAACCCAGACTTCTTGTAATAATGGCCATTTTAGTGATAATGAAAGTTTCCTGTTCTGTTTGAGATATGTGGTACTTGGCTCTTTGCTTTTGTTGATGAAGTTAAAAGCATTAAAGAAATTATGCTATTTAACCTTTTTTGAACAGGTGAGTATCCTAGCAGATCACTATGCTCACAATACAGGAAAAATTATAATGAACTAAAATTTCCATTAGTGTTATTTAATTCTACTTCTAGAGTTAAATTGGGGATAACAGAACTTTGGCAGCTTGGTGGTTGTCTGTTTTCAGTCAAAAGCTGTTAGACTCACTTGTATACTTCTGTTTTTTTCTTTTACTGCTGTGTAAAAACCAAAAGATGCAGTAATTCTCAAATGTTCTCATCAGCAAATAACTGCACAGTTACACTGGAAGTAATTTGTCTTACAATTTTCCACTATTTCTTGATGGTAGGAAACAAATTGGAAAGGAGGCATACACTCAAAAGTAAGAGTGTACCATCGCATTTAAGTTTTGAGAGACTTTATTTCTGGTTTAAATTTACTTGTAGAGCTGAATGAAGTCTTTGTGTCAATTCTCATTTTACTGGAACATGTTTTTCACTCTGCTTGTCACAGCGAAAACTGAAAGTTAGCATTTCTTTTCAAAGATGGCACTCTTACAAAGGCTGTGACTGGATCTGTTGGCTAAGGTGAAGTAAAGGAGCTAACCCATAAATTCAGAACTCACACCAGTCTGGCTAGAAGTATTTTTGATTGTGAAGATGACAAGCAAAGGACCTGAGTTCAGGTAAAACTCAGATGCCCGAAGGTCACATTGGACTGTAGTCTCAAGTATCCATTTTTTATTAGCCTTTGATTCTATGGAGAGTTTTTGATGACTGTCTTGTACAATGTTCAAAAACTTTTTAAGGGCAACATAAAAGACTAAAACTGAAATACTCATGTCTTTCAAATAATAGGATTTCTAATACATTTAAGGTTTTGAAGCTTTAGATTTACATTTTTGGATATTCTTATGTAATGGGGTAAAAATATGAGACTTAGTATATGCCATGATAGCATAAATATTTAATTAGCAGTCCTAAACCATATCTGGTTTTCTCACTGTAACAGTAACAGTGCCAACCTTCTTCATTTCTTGGCAGCAAATATCTAAAGGTAGTATCAGAATTGAAGAGATTTTTTTCTCTATGTGTCCCTGGCAGAGAAGAAACAAAAATCCTTTTCACCTGTTTCCTGGTGTTCCTTAAACTGCCAACAGCTCTTAAAGTTTGAGGCAGAAGCCAAGTCATAAAAGCTGCTGGGTGTTTTTCACTATGCATATCAGATAGATGTGAGGAATCAATTTTGTTTCTTTCACTCCATGGTTTTGGGTTGTGATGCCAGACTGCTTTTCCAACACAAAACCACCAGCAGGAGGTTGATAGGCCACTTAGTAGTATAGTGCAGCCTAGGAACCAATCTCAGATACCTGTACAGGGTGGAGAAATGTGTGAACTCCATCATAGCTCAAAATGGCCTTTGCAGTGCCAGAGCGATGCACAAATTAGCTATTTCTTTTTTCTTTTGTTACCTGCAAAGCCTAAGATCAGTAATGAATCAGTTGACATTTGATAAGCTTCTTGCCCCCCTTTTTTGGGGGGGGTATTAATCCTTCTTTATTTTTGTTTGAATTTTTGGCACTGTTGGAACTTCTGGTTGGATGGGTTCAGGTTTTTTGGGGAGGGAGGAGTTTGGATTGGATGATTCCATAAATATGTTTTTCTTTGGACTTAAAAATGTCACGAGATCAAAGCTTAAGAATAGCACCGCTCCTTCCCCTTTAAAGACTGGATTTCAGTTATATTTACTAGTCAAATTGGACACTTTTCTGAAGTAGGCAATCTTACATTCTGCTTTGGTGATGGATTGCATGTTTTCTTTTGTTTGCTTGCTGCTTGGCACTATGGATACAAACAGTAATCTGATGAAAACAATTTTAAAATGGAACAATGTCACACTTTTAAGAAAGTGTCAGAAAGGGAGAAAAGACAACCTGCTTTTGATTCAGTACAGTAAAGAACCTTCTGAAATCTCTGGATGCTGTACAGTAGCCCACTCTGAAGAGGGAGTCTGTCATGGTTAACCCTGCCAGAACTGTGGGCTGCTGACGAGGAGAACATGTTGCAGTGGCAACTCTGCCATCCAGCAAGAATGAAATATGCTCAGTTTCTGTCCCCATGGTTGGCTTTATGCCTGTGCCTTGGACAGCTTTTCGAAATCTGTGGAGAAGTCCTGTTGCTTATTCAGAATTTCTGTTGAACATTTATGACTGGTTTCACTGTGGTAAGTAGATTGTGGAAATGAACAAGGATTTATTTGACCTGTTCATTAAGATATTGAGAAATCCCTAAAATTCTGAAGCAATCCAGGTGACTGAGATCCAGCCCTAGGCAATGTGCTTCCAGATACACTATTTCTGTGTAGGGTCCAGCACACACTGAGGAGGGAAGCTATTTGCACTTTCCTTCTATCCCCCTTGTTCTTAAGCATTTTGGCTCTAAATCCACAAGTAACTTATCAATTAAATCATAACTGCAGGATTCAGCTCTGGGCTTCATTCTGAAGGTATTAATGTAAATTGAAAGCTCTTCCATAAACTGAAAGATTCATAGTATGAAAAGTCCGGGCTGTAAAACTCCTGAGTTTGATCTCCATGTAGATATTTAGTAACTTTGTAAAACTAGGCTCTCTAGAAATATTTTACATTGTTGATGCAGTTTGACATCTAGAACACTTACTCTTCTAGTGGAACAATTGACCTGCTACCACAGCTGAAATCCCTGAATCAATATATTCAGGATTAATTGTGCTTTGCTTTTGTGGCTGCTTACTTTAGCTAGCTGAGATTGATTAGCTGACATCTGAAGATATATAGAGAAAGGCCATTGCAGTTGTAGCTTCTGTACCTCTTCTTTGGGTTTTTTAGGTTTTGTTTTTTTTTTAATAATATAAATTTAGGCTTGTGAGGTGGCTTTTAGGGTCAGTGAAGCAGTGGCACTCCATCTTCAGCTCTTAAAACTGAGAGTGCGACTAGTCCCTTGATTTCAGTGGAGCTGTTCCTAACTCTTTGGCCTAGAAGCTTTAATAATTAAGGCCAGATAGCCCATACTTGCAGAAATCAGCTTCTAGGATCTGGGGTTTCTAGCTTGGACTTGGTTCTGTTTGCATTCACACTGGCATGAATCCAGAGAAAGAATCAGAATTGTATAGGAATCAAACAAACCTTTCCCCTTGCCCCCAGCTTTATCTCAACTACCTCTAATCTGTACTCTTAATAAGAGGTTAGTACTATTCTTTTTGTAATGGATGAGTGACTCAGTTGAATTAAATCACTGTGGGCTGAAAAATCCACATGCAAAATCTAATTAAATACTTTGGGTCTGGTTCTGATTGTACTTTCATGATGTGGATCTGACTCTATGGAGATGCATCAACTTATTCTGGTTTTCTGAGGCCGGAGACTGTGGCCCATTGTCTGAGAGTGGAGTGCTGATAAGAGAGAAAGCCTGTACTTACAGGTTCCTGGGTGTTGGTCTTGGCTGAGCCACCAGCCTGCTACTGGGGAATCTACTCATTGCTCCTCCACTCTAAAACAAGGCTGATCACACCGTAAAACCTGAGAGAAGTGTGGGGTTCAGTGTATGCTGTTTGTTCTGGGGCTCGAAAGCGTTGTAAGCATTAAAGGACTTAACATTCAAGTCGAGAGTAATGCTTGCACTTGTGGTATAACTGAAGAAAAGATGGTGTTGTTTTTATAAAAGTTGTCATCGCTGTGCCAGGAAAATATCAGCCAGTTTTCAATAAATTACATCCTTCTCAACGGGGAGCAGGACTAAAGTAAAGAAAAAAAATCTACTTCATTTTAATTCTTCCTTTAGCGTTTATGTGAAATGAGGTTTAGTGTCAAGAGTTGTCAAAGGTAATTTTATTTTTTTTTTACTTTTAATATCGTGCAACCAAACAACCTGCTGTTGTGGAATGTGTAGCTGGTTCAGGGTTTAGAAAACCTGTATGCTGATTGTGTCCAGGTCAGAACTCTTAAGGGTTAACAAACCAGAGCCCCTCTCTCATCTGGGTTGTAATTTGCACCACTGTATCTGGGAGTTTGCACTGCTTTGTCTCCTAGTACAAGCCTAGAGAGAATCCCTTTCCTGCCTTTCCTTCTGAGAGCTTGGGGGTGGGAGAAGGAAGGAATTAAACAAATCTCCAGATAGTCCTGATGTCATGATCAGTATTCTGCTGTTATTTCCACTTGTCAGGCACTGTTCTAGTTGCACAACTCGGAATGTTAAGCATCTGCTTTCTAAATGTGTAGACATCAGGATCATTACAGATTTGTTTATGGAGATAAATTCTGCCTCTTCAGATTTGCATGTGAATTGAGGGGCAGACAGAAGTTTATACTTTCTGTTAGAATTATAGAGACAACTTTTAGAGTTAGCAATATAAAGAAATACAAAATAAAGGATTAAATATAGTATTTAGACAATTCTACAGAAAAACTACTCACTTTCTCAATTATGTTTAATAAGCAGAAGTCTTAAAAATGCATCAGTATCACATTCTTTTCCTACCTGATAAGCAAATGGGATTGATGCCGTTACATTTCCTTACTGATGTATTTTAATAATCCATCTATGATAATAGCTAATATAATAATAAACATAATTGTAACAGTGTCCTCATTAGATCATAGTTACAGCATGGGGATTTGTGTTTGATCAGTCCCTGTTTCATAGAAGTTGCAGTATTTGTTGTATCTGCCTTTCTAAAAACCCTGTCCCCTGTGCATTGATGGGTTCAGACACTTGTCATTGCTTGTGCTCAAGTCTCTTCAGTGTTATTTTTTATCAGAGGGGCTAACCTGTGCTGTACTGCTCAGTGCAGTGGGGTCTGTCTGCAGCGAGGTGCTCGAGTGGGGTTTTGTACAAATTGCTGGGTGCCAGAGTTGCTCACTGCTCTTTCAGTAGAGACACGATGAGCAGGAAGCTGTTTGTAACCTGAGAAAATAAGACCTTCATCTGGTAGCTTGCTGTAAATGCAAGCTGCAGGAAGACTAATGTATTAATCCATTTTGTCAGCCTGCAGGAAACCAAAATAAGGTGGCTGGATAGTCCATGCAAGGTTTTGATATTCCATGTAAGCTTTTCTGTACAATCCAGGAAAATGCATGCTTTTACTGTGCTGGAGAACCAGATGTATTTTTCATCTTTCATGAACAAGACATGTCTCTGGTATAAAGCATTGCATGACAGGGTGATAGTTGTTTTTGCTTTTATTAGCAGAACGCCCTCCTTTGGTTAGGGGAGGTTTCCCAAATGCTTATTCCAATTCTCAATCTCTGGCTTCTGTAAAAATCGTTTGTGTGAACTCCCAAGCACTTGGGTCTGAAGAGATTCTTCAGCTTCTCAGCCCCTCACCAAATGCCATGGAAAGGGATGGTTCAGGCAGCAAAGAGAAGGAATAGAGTTGAGAAAATGGAGATTTTATTTTATTCTCATCCTGGTCTACATGCCAAGTCAGTTTCTATATGAACTGCAATAGGGTGTAATCAGAAGGGAGACAAAAGAATTGCTTTGGTTTTGTACTTGATGTTAAATGAAGTCAGATAATTTAAATTAGATTGTTGAATACTGTATTATTTAAATTATTTTTATTATTACTTTGGAAGGCTAAATGTAAGATTCTGTCATTCCATTGCTTCCTGAAGCTCACCATCCTTTGAGGTGTTCAGCATTAAATTAAAAATGAAGTGTCTCCCCAGCTGGGGCATCTGTAGCCACAGAGAGTACAAACTGACAAGGAGGCCATATAGAATGGTATAGAACCACAGAAGACAAAGTCAGCAACTTAAGAAAATACCTCTGTGCCAGGACATTCTGTAAATTTCTCTGGAGAAATCCTACAACCCTTCAAGAAAGTTGACCTCATTTGCATGTTTTGATTAGATTGCTGTCAGGCTTCTTCTGACTCCCTACAAAGAAGAGAAAAAAGTAGTTTTCTGAACAAATCTCAGGAACTTCTTTAAGTCTCAATATATTCCTTATAAATAACTTCATAACTGAAGAGAAAGATTTTTGTGTGCTGTGTCTAAATCTCTAGGGGAAACATGTTTTATTGTAAAGAGGAATGCTCTCCATCTATATTCTATATTCCACTTTAGTGAAGGGATCATCAATCTCCCAACTAAATTCCTGAAGTATTTATTAGTTAACTCAGCCTCTGGTATTGTCACAGCTGGGGAACTGTTTCTTTAAAGGACTGTAAATGAAAGCATAACTCAGGGGCATATTTCAGAGAGATACAACATTGTATGACACAGTGTGGGAGTATCTTTAAAAAACTGGGGAGGTGGAGAAAGAAAGAAACAATCTTACACCCCCTCCCTTCCTCCAAGGGAGGGGAAATTCTAGAGGTAGAAAAATTAAATTTGAAACTCCTGATATATTCAGGTACAAGATAATGACCTACACAGCAGAGTTAAGCCAGTCTGAGGACTGCAGTGTTCACTGCCCTTAATAGATGTGTGAGTGTCTTGAATAAGGATTAGGAGAATGTGGACCTGAAAATACTTAAAATATACAACAGCCCAAAGAGGGAAAGGACAAACTATACTTTCTTAATTTTTTGTTACTTGTAACTGTCACTTGAAAATACCCTGTTAACATGGAAAGTCTTGTGCTTGCAAAGTGTGTTTGCTTTTGATCACTTGTGTTATTTTGGTTAGGGAAGATAAATTTATGAAAAAATACAATGAGCTAGGCACTATTTTCAACTTGATGGGTATTTCCCTAAGTACCTTAGAAAGAAAGAAAGAAAGGGTGGAAAATTTAGACTTCTGACAGCTTTGATTTTCTAGGAAAAAGGGAAGTATTTCATCAGCCAAAAGGCATATGAAAGATGCTTTGGCCGTACCCCAGGCTCTTTAGAGATGAGCCAGAAAGTCATATAAATACTTGTGCAAGTGAAGGTAAATGAATTGTGCTGCTTTCCACTCTCATTTAAAGGTGCTATGATTTATTTTAATCTTATACCATAAAAATGTGGAAATCATATGGAAGAGAGAATGTTTTTTCTTCTACTTCCGGAGTCACTTATTCTTCTAATTTGTTATTTCACAATATTGGAGTTTGTTTTGGTATGATTACTTCAACAGGAAAGGGTCTTCATTTATATAAGCTGTAATACTGGACCTTGGATTGGGTTAATGAATAGCTGGTCATTTACAACTGACCATCCTGTTGACTCCTTTGGGAGTGAGGTATTTTTGAGTTGTTGTCGACTTAACTCTAAGCAATGAAGTAATTCGTGTGCTGGAGGGTCTTCCCTTGGCTGTTGGAGGTAGAGTTTAGCTGTATTAGGATAATTCATGTCTGAATCTCATGAGCTGGACCCACATGTTAGATTCTGTAGAAGTAATCATAATTTGGATTAAATCACAGTTCAAGCCATGTCTTGGTTTTCAGTCAGACAGAAAGTATTTTCGGCCAAAAATACTCACTTGACTGCAAGTGGTCTCTTCTGTTCCACCTATCCCCCAAATGCACAAACAGATGAAAACTGAGAGAAGCTCAAATGGTGGGAGGAGAAGGAGGTTGCTGGTCATTGTTTGCAATGAGAGATTAGTTTAAACTGCACTTCTTGAAAGATTTGGCTCTTCATCTCATCTCGGTTTTACCAAAGCGAAAGCAGCTATGATTAATCACAGAAAATCCTGAACTGTCAATGACCCACGATGTTCAATGAGTCCAAAGCCTGGCCCTGCAGAGGACTCCATGGATCACACCTTGGACTCAGGCAGGTTTGGTGCTGTGAAAAGGAGAGTGCAGAGCCTCCTGTGGCCAAGCTTTCCTTAGAACAAAGAGGCCCAGAGGTGTTCCAGAGCACATTCCCAGTGACTCAGAGCAGATTCTAAGAGGCTCTATCGGATGTAGTCCTTGTCCAGTGTGAGACAGGCTGCATGTGCCATGCATTGCTGCACCTGCTGTGCATTCAGAGTCCCAGTTCACTGGTGGGGAATTAGGAAAAATATCTTACTGAAGTGCAGCAGGCATTAATGGGATGGAGATTCCTTTCTCCTCCTGGAGGTTTGGAAAGAGAAGTTCAGTTTCTGTCCTTGCATACTTTAGTTGGCACACAGAAAGGTATTTTGAAGCATCAAGTCAGAGCTATCTATGTTTTAACGTAGGTTGGAGCAAAAAAGTGGTTTCTAGCCATGCCCATGACTGCATCCAGAAGTCAGTTGTGTTGGCCTCCTCTGGAATGGACAAAGAAATAGAGAGTGATAATTTATGTAGCTTTTTATTTTGCTGCAATTAAACCAATGGCTACCAGCTGTCTTGGTTTTCTCCAAACCTCAGTGATAACATTTCCATTAAAAAAAATTAACCAAACATTTTATGGGCAACGTGCAATGGAATGACAGGAATTTTATAAAGGTAGTATGCAATAACTCCAAAACTATGGGCTGTTCTTTCTTTTGTAACTTTAAAGCTGAATTACACCACTGGAAGTCTTTATCTGTCTTTACTCCTTGTGCCCTCTCATGTGGCAATGTCTGAAGTAGTAAACAAGGAAGGACATCCTGCAAGATTTTCTGTCTCTTCCCTTTTTTATCAGCAGAAGTGTTTGTTGTTACAGGATTTTTTTGTTTCCTTTTTTCCTCTTTTTTTTTTTTTTATCAGCTGCTACTGAATGGTTCTTTAAACTTTAATGGCTGAGGGAAGATGCTGACTGATGCCACAGGCTCTCCTGTTTCACTGGGGTTATTGATTTCGATGTGTCTGTTGCTCAGCAGTTCCTTCCTTGTGGAGAAAAGTTGGTGAGGATTTTAGCAGTCTCACCTACTATTAGCACATGCAGTGCGCTCAGGTGCATGAAGGAGCAATTTTAGATTATTTTTATAAGATTTCTGTGAATGGTTATCATCATTTCCAGTCAGCCTAAGTATAGAAGTAAACCACAAGAAACAACGACCTTCCAACAGGTTGAGAATAAGGACATTTAAGGTCAACCTGCTTCACATCTTTATGCTATTAGTCTTTAGAGACATCTGTAATTCAGACAGTCCTAATATCCTTTGTGTTTTTCAGTTTTACATTTTGGCATCATCTCCAGAGCAATTTTCCATAACATTTAAAGAGAGGAAAATAAGATGTTTGGAAACAGCCCTACAGTTTTGCTGAACTCCAGGGTACCATTTACTTTGAGAAATGTTTAGGCGACTTTAATTGTTTCCTCTTTTAAGGGTCTAATTGAGTTTTAGAACAAGCCAATGAAACTTTCTTCTTGCTGTTTGTCTAACATTCAGAACTCCAATTCCCATCAGTTAACAGGAAGTGTCTGACTTCTGTTCTTCATTTTGTATGTAACAGTGTGTCAACAGAAGATGGCTAGAATTAAAATGCAAATTTACTGTTTTTCTTTCATTAGCATCACATGGCCTAAATGAGGCCATTTCTATCCTGCAAACTTAAGAAATTTCAAAAGTTAAGATGTATGTCGTATGTAGACTTTTTAATATTTTTTTTTATTTTCAAAAGGGATAGTCACCTTCTGCTGTGTAATGAAAATTTATTACTTCTATTTATCTAAGCTACTGAATTCAGCTACTGGAGTGCTTCTGTTGTGGTGAGAGGTTCTCTTTAGTTTATTTGTTTGGTTTTTTTAATTCTGCTATGTTTTTATCAAAGAATTTGAATTTCTTGTTAAATGCGAAAAGTAAAAGGAGGTGTATTTTAAATTGCCTGTTCTTCAGCAGGTCTGCAAAGGCAGTTGATTCTTTAGATTGCACTCATAAAGGCTTAGCAAGCACTGAGGACTTTACACTGAATTTTTTCAATATTAATTTAATAGATTAAAGCTTTCACTGCAAGTTTCCTAAGGTTTTTTTTTTTTCCATACTGAGCAATTACGAGTGTACCTGCAATTCAAAGTGCTTTTATACAGACCCTGCTGTGTCTGACACTCAGTTTCATTAGTTCTTCCCTCTCTCTCTGCAGACTGTGTATCACAGGCAGGCTTGTTGGTTTACTCAGCAGTGGGCTCTAAGAGGGGAGTGACAAGTGATCCTGTCCTAACTGTCCCTGGACCTGCAGCTCTGTGCTGACCTCATCCATAGCTCTAAAAGCTGAACTTGAGTTCTACCTTAGATTCCAGACCCTTTATCCCACTTGCAGGAGAGCACAGGGAATCTCTTCCCAGCTCTAATTGTGCATCTGTTGAGCATTGCCATTAACCTGACTCCAGTTGTTGTTGTAGCTCTCCAGGCTGAGGAGGACAAGAGAAGAATTCCATCTTTAACAGTTTACAATTCACTAACTGACATCTACCAAAAAATGTCCTGCCAGCATTCCAATGCATATTCTCATAATATTCTTCCTAGAGAGCCTAAAGGCTCACTGATAGAGTGGCAATAGTCTTTGACGAGGCTGGTGATCCTTGCTTAAGGGTTCAAGGTGTCCAGAAAGTCCAACCCACTGGGCAAATCAGTGCATTGTTCTGGCACTCGGGCTCCTGTATGACAATTTCTATATTAATGATTCTGATACATTTGGAAAGTTTGAAGTATACCACACCAAAGGGTCAATTTACTTGGCACCACAGGCAGCTCGAGCTCAACTGATTTATAAATATTGTAAATTGGTTTCTAAATTATATTTCATGGTTACTAAGAATCAAAGAAACAAGAAAAGGAAGTTTCTGTGCCAAACATAATTATGGCAATTTTGGATAGACAGAATGTCAGGGAGAGAAGAAAAAAGCTGTTTCCTTTATATACTACATGAATATTTCTTCTAAAAAAGCTGACTTCTAGCCATGAAGAGTTAACATTCATGAGGAATGTGTGGAAACCTTACATAACTTGTTCAGTCTCATCTCATGGGTGTTTCTCTGTACACTCTGCCAGAACTAATTTCACGGTTTTAAAACAACTCATGGTACAAAAAGAATACGTAATGAGTTGCCGTGAGATATGATTGTTTCCCATCTGAGAGATAGAAAGACCTGTAGCTCTCCAGGACTTATTAGAAATCATTTCTCAATTAAGTACGGGAGGTATAGCTTAACAAAGGCTGTGTGGTTCTTCTTGAATACATCAGGGTTTGACTGAGCAAAGCAGACCTTTGGCAAGCATTCGAGATGCTCTTCCTCTTTCTTTTCCCCAGCATCTTTTCCTCTACTAGTTTATAAATTCAAAGAGACCGTAAGCTTGTGTAGACAAAAAACACTGACCTGGCACGGTCTGTCTTATCCTGCCTTCTGAATCCCTGTCATATCTTAGAGTTTGAGAACAGACAAAGCTTTCTGGTGCTGTCAAAAAAGTCATCTTTGAGAAAGGAAGCAGCATCCAAACTGTCAAGACCAATACTTGCTCCCTCTCAGCCAGTGACGTTTCACTCCTGAAGCCTGCATAGCAATAAACTACTGACTTTAGTTACCAAAGGCAGAGCTTACACAAAATGCTGGCAAAAGCAGAGTCCAGGGAAAGGAAGCTGGATAGAATAGGGTGGTGAAAAGCAATCTCTTTGTTTTAACATTAGATATGCACAGAGAGAGAAATTACGCTCTTCCCTTCTAAGAAAGGCAGAAAGTAATGTTATACAACCCCCCCAGTATTATACAGAACGGGGAGTGCTTTAGTAAGTGTGCCTGGGGTGTAAGCCAACAGTTTGTGGCACACCTTGTCTTAGTTTGAAAAACAGCCTTTTGGTTAGTGAAATTTTAAAAGAAAAGAAAAGGGGAAAGAAGAGTTTTGATTAAAAGTTCGTTGTAGTTGTTGCAGAGACAGTGAACCATAAGACCAGTGGAGCATAAGACTGCTCTTCCCACCTCTGCATTTCAGGCCAATGTGAAGCAGAGTTAAAGTTCAATTTGATAGCTCTGGCAAGGTCTCATATCATTTTTTGAGGCAGGAAGTCATAGGGGACTTGATGGGCTAATATTTGCCCAGGTCTTTCCAAGTCATAAAGTGAGATTTATTTTTTACTATCAGAGCCACTTCAGTTCAAATGAGTTAAAGTAGCCTTAAAAGCTAAGGGAAATTTATGAGGATCTTTGGACCTCCAAAACACTTCAGTAAAGCAGCTGGGATTACTAGTAAAATTTCCCCGCTGTAAAAACGTGATTTGAAACAGAAACGTGGCTGGATTGAGAGGGATCTCCTCCAGCTCAGTCCATGGTGTCGCTGTGCAGATGGGAGCCCCAGCATTGCAGTCAGCAGTCTTGAATGGAAAATTCAGTGGGGTGACTCACTGTTTGCTGCATCTTCCTGTGCTAGGAACAGAGAAACAAGGCAAAGATTCCCTGTCTATCCCCTTATTTGCCATGCCGCTCTCTAGGGAGAGTTGTTATGGATATCCTTTTTATGGCTGGAAAAGGGAGGAGGGATGGTGGGAAGGTGCAGAATTGCATCATTTCTGTGCTGCCAGGTGCCTGTCCAAAGCACAGGTGAGGCTTTCGTTGCAAGGAAGGGTTGCACTCTTCTGTCTGCTGGGCAGAAGTGGTGACATGACAGATGATATGGTGGCAGGATGCATGAAATAATTTAGATTAACCTCTCAAATTTTCTGTAACAGCAGTGCAGGAAGTCCTGCTAGTTCTTGGAAGAAATCCAAGAACAAATTTCCATGCCTCTTATCCCAAACTCACTAGTGATGAAGAAAATTTTACTTCAGTAAAAATCGTCTGTGTCCCAATAGGAAATATACCTTTTTATAGGAAATTTTTTTTTCACTTGCAAAACTTGTCATTTTTAATGTGAGAAGGAGCCAGATGATGTGAGGCACAAACACACATTGATTCTCTTTTTAGAAAACCAGTGAGAATAGGGATGCAAATTAGTTCACTATACAGTTCTAATTAATCAGCCTCTCTTCTCTTTTCTTTATTCCAGTTACCTTGGATTAGAAGTCATGTTATCCTTTGGGCTCTGACTGATTTAATGTTTTAGAAAACTGCCGACTCGTAAGCTGACAAGGAAGTCAGAAAGGGTCAATATTCTTTGTATTGCAGTTACTCCAAAACAATGACTGATTTTAGTTAGAATGGTATTTCAGGGCTGTTTTCCTTCTCATATTTCAAAGCACAGCTGAAAATAAAGTGAGTGTGCCCTGAGACACTGGCTGTAACATATGTTGGAGGAATGTTCTATAAAGATAAACCAAACAATTCCCCAGCATTAGCTGTAGATGGACTCTAGATTTGATTATACTATATGACCTGTCCAAGATTCAGAGATGCCTGAGCCTGAGGTTTTTTTTGATGGTCTGTTTTGCAGGGGAAGAAGAAGAAAAAATTGCTGTAGAGTAAGCAGAAAATTATTCAGCAGCTCCCTGTTATGTTCATTAAGAAGGCAGAGTGAGGCACTGAACTGTTATTTTAGTCAAATCTTCATTTCATTTATGTCAGTATTTTGTAAATAATTAATATGACATTTTAAGTTGACTTGTTTCCGAAAATAGCTGGAATACAATAATAAACTGCACTGCAGTCAATAGAAATAGCTATAATACCATGTCCTGTTTTGAAATTATTTTTCACTTACCAGTCAAGCTGTATATTAGTGCTTCTAGGTAGGAGGTTATTAACTGTATTTGCTCTTTGAAGAGAAAAGAACTCCTCATAAAGGTGACTTCGACAGCAAAGGAAAATTTCACAGCAGTAGCCAATTTCTTCAGGGAACAGTTCCATGATTTCCCAGTCTAATGTAGATCTACTCTTCTGCTCACTTAGAGGCAGGGGCAAGAAAGCACAGGAAGCCATAGAGATGGGGACAGGGAAAATTTCAAATGTCACGCAGGCTTTTAACAGTGCCAAGGGCAGTTTCCCGGGCAGCCAGAAAACCATGGAGCTGAACAGGGCCCAAATTGTACCTCTCCAGCAAACCAAAGAATGTTCAAGAAAACTCTTGAAGTTTTACTAAGTCCTTTCCTGGACATTTTTCCTCAGGAAAGGGACATTGAACATTAGCTATTCCATCCTCCTCTAGGATCTAAGAGTTGTCTTCCTTGCCTGCTTACGAGGGAGCTGCTTGTGCTGATGGCCTCATGCTCTTTTGGGAGTGGAAATGTTCCTGCTACTGAAGTGTCATTCCTGATGGTTAGAGTGGCTGAGGAATGGGGGGAAAAGCATTGGAGGATCACTCAGTGTCACACACTAACTCCAAGACTGGAGGGATAATGTTAACCTACAGGCAGAAGTGGCAGAGTGCTACTCTATTAATTTTGCTCATTTATTAAATTTATTAAATGATTTTTGCAGTGCAGGCCAGTTGAACTTGCTAATTTTTTTTAACCTCAAACAGAAGAATAGATAAAGCCCAAAGGAAGATGTATTCTGTAACACTTAAATGGTGTGTGGTTCATAATTAGCTTTAGTGAAGGTTTGGGTTTGGCCAGTTCAGCAGAGACAGGATACTTTATTTTTGGAGCTAAGGTCTTCACCTCGCTACTGTAGTGCAACATTCTGGAAAAGCTGGCAATGATTGATGTACATGGCCAGCTTTTATGTGTTCAGATTAACTCATATGAGCACTTACTATTCTGGCTACTGTGGGGTCACTGATGCTTTTAAACAGTGCTGAAGGGTCACTGTGAGACTGAATAAAATCCCAGGCTCCCAGAATTTTTCTTCTGTGTTCTTATTCATATATTAGAATTCTAGGGTCTTTCATATGTTCTGCCTTCAAATTTGACTTATGGCCATAGTCCACAAAAAGAGGACTGCTCAGCTAAATTTTGCCAGTGAAAAGAGGAGGAAAATCTTTTAAGTTCTGGTCTCTAACCCAGTCGTTGTGTCCCTCCCCACCTTCCTGACCCCTTTTTCCTTTTCTGTCTAAGCCATGAGAAGTGTTACCATCACCTCTAACTTTTCTTTGCCAATTGAAGAATAAGTTTTAATTTTAATACCCCTCTCAAGCTATAACATTTAAGGAAATACAGGTTACAAACTGTGTATTTTTTTTTCCTAGTGCCGACAGGGGAAAGTAATTTCTCATTCTCTTTCTTTTCCTCTTTTCCGCTTTGGGATGCCAGCCTTGCAAATCAATATTTCATTTTGAAGAAGCCATGTTTGATGCCAGTTCTACTTATTTGCTTTGCAGTCACTGCAGTAATTCTTTGTAGCTCTGTCAGTATGTAAATTAAACCAAGCATAGATAGCTTTGTGTTGCTTAATGTTCAGCTGATAAAAATTAATGTGGTGTGAAATGAGCATTTTATCTGACTGCAGATACAGTGCTGGAGTTAATTAGACTGGCAGAGCAAAACGTTATTAAACATACAGGCCCCTGATCATCAAGAGCTGGGTGAACCTCAAAAATGTGGGTTTGGGTGGGCAGTGTAATGTAAATTGACTGAGGCAGGCTCAAAGCAAACATACTGGGGATGGTGCACTACTTCAGCAATAAGACATGACAGACAGAGCAGTAGTGCTGATGAATGCATGCCTTGGGTGCACAGTGTAAGGTACAAGGCAAGCCAAATGCTTCCAGCACGCTTGGGAAGTGCATTAATCAGCATTAACACATGATCTACAATGTCTTATTGTCATTAAACATTGCCACTTCATAAGTTCAGAATTCAGTGACAGTTAAATGATCAGTAAGCCAAATCAAATAAAGTAGCAAAACATTTAATTCAGCATAAGTTATTTCAGTAACAGTATTTTCATACACTTAGTTAGCTCTTTTGGAAGATTGCCTTGCAGCACTGGTGTATACATTGCAATTTTCTCTAATTAAAACAAAAAAGCACTAACAAAGGTATCTTTTTTTTTCTATATACTAAATATATCCTGTAAGTATTGGCTCACTTCATCCGTTGTCTGAATATGGAGCCTATTTTGATATTCCCAATCCTCTGTTTGTGCTGGATACATTTATGAGGAGAATCAGATGCATTGTAATATTGCCATGAAAAGTTGTATTGGACACAACCAAACAGGCCTCGACTTTTGATGCTGTGATAGGTGAGTTTGGAACAATGCCCTCTGTATTACTGCCTAGGCACAATGTGAATCTGATGGTTTTAGCTAGTGAAACCCACAACAATTTCTGGTTTTTGGATCACAACATTTCCTAACGTGTCCTTGGAGGCTTGGATGTTTATTTGAAGAGATAGAAAGCTCGAAGTCATGTTTAAACAAACCCACAAGCCAAAACCCAGAATGTCAGGTGCTTCTGTGGCACTCATGTCTAAAGGACTCTGGAGGCAGCACAGATCACCTCAGAGGAATCTTCAGTTTTCTAAAAGGACCTGTTGGCACTGGGGGTGAAGTTATGCAGTGGATGTTACTGGGCAGTAAGAGCTCCAAGAATGCTTTTCTGCCTCCTTGAGAGCCCTAGAATGCTGCTGAGCAACCTCAGTTTTACTTCCTGGTGACCTCCCTCTTAAATAAATTTACTTGGTAAGCCTGGGAGTCTGACATTTTTACCTAGGGCTTCATCCTTGTGATTCTTGGTTAAATAGTATTTTCACAAATCTGATGCAGATGGTCTGTTTTATGCATTTTATCTGTTTATCTTTTACTTCTGCTTTGACAGTACTATATATGTTTATGCTGCAGCACTTAGCCTTAAATGAACAGGCCTTTTGTTTTTCAGTTGTTAGTTCTTTTGTCTCATACTGGTCTGATGTCCAAATATTCCTCCAAATCAGTGGTACTATTTCCCTCTCAGCCCCTTCACATTGCAAATTGTTGTGGGCCTTGCAAAATGTAATGCCCAATTCTCCCTTGGGTTGTCCTCAGCAGGTGAGGTGTTGGGTGGGCTCTGAGTGTTTTTATAAAGAGCTCCTCATGATTTTTCATTACATAACACTCAGGGAGAGTCCTACTTTACTGCTTCTGAATATTTCTGAACAGTGCACGCAGCAGGGACTAAATATTAGGAGCAGACAGCAGGACCTCAGTTGCTGTTCTCAAAACTATTAAAAACAAGCAGAGGGTGGTCAGTACTTACATGGATGCACAAATTGATATCCCTTATTAACTACGTAATTTGCTTGACACTGACTGGAACTTCCCAGCATAATTGAAGAATTTAAGCTTTTTGGCTCAGTCTCAAAGGATCAGTGAAGGTGACCAAGGAATCCTCTGAATGTTATACTAAAACCTCACAATAGAAGGACTTGAGAGGACTTTCTCTACATGCCTGTTACTCTTAGGTGTGTTTGTGAGAAACGGGATGATATAAGGCTGTCTTGGTATTTGTATGCACTGCTTTGCCTTCCTTATTCCTTCGTTATTTTCAGATAAAATCCAAATCTCCACTCCATTATTTAAAGTATTTCCGAAACACTGTAAATTCCCCTCCTGTTTGCAACAGGGTTGAAATACTCAAGAAGTTGGATTGTGTGGTTTCAAGACCCATGCTATTGCCCTCTCCCCCTCAAATGTCACAGTTTAGTGTTACACATCTGTTAGATCCTTGGAGAGCTGCACATTGCCAGTAGCTTCTTCCATGATGAAGATGGAGGCCATCACGTTACTCCTAGTTCAGAATTTCTGGTATGCTCTGTAAAATTCCTCTGTGCCTACAGATATACAGAAATGTACCAAGAGCAGTATTAATTACTGTCCTAACCAGCAATGAAGTAATTTGCCAGATTAGAAACAACTCCTTGCTAACATGGAGTGATTGATATGCTGGATCCTATCGAGTTTCTCCATTACATTTTGTACCTTATTGAGAGCTACTCAATTCCTTGAGGAGTTGTGTTTTATTTAACACTATTTTTTTTGTGTTCTTCAATTTTATTTTTTTTTTCTACATTTTCTTTATGAATCATTCTTTCCTGTACAGGGGCCTCAGTGCATGTAGGAAGACATCCAGTTGTTCAGAACTGGTTTTGTCCTTTAGCCTAAGGGATCAAATGTATGTCCTTTATGGTGCTGCATGATTAATTTTGTTTTCAATGTTTCCTTTCTAATTTTCCTTTACCAGAAAATAAAAATTAGATCCCTTCCTCTGTAGTAACCTGTATTTGCTGCCTTTTACTACTGTAATGTCCAAGGCCAAATTTCCAGATACATTTTTTGCATATTCTTTTTTGTACAGCTCTCCAGACTATTCACTGGCATAGATTATGAGTTACTAGGGCCTCAGTTTGGAATTTTGGAAAGGTATCTAAAATTATAGAAGCTCATTCCTTTTTGGGCTGGAATTCTCTGTTGAGAATAGTCTCTCTTGGATTTTCCAGACTTCTCTCTGTTTAGAATTAGACGTAACAAAAAACCAAAGCATACAAAGGCCACAACAACCAACACCACAACTTATAATTATTAGAGTTGCTGCAAATCCCATAAATCTCTCTTGGAACTAAGATAATTTTTGAATAAAATAATGAAATTCAAGATTTTTGGCCACTACCTAATTAGCAGAGGAAAAAAAAAATACCTCCTCTCCAAATAAATTAGTGGTTTGTTGTTTTTTTTATTTAGTCACCTAACACTATCCATACCTTTGATGAATTAAAAAGATGGAATAATTTTGTTCTGATGTCAACTTGTATTTATTTCTGTGGCTTCCAATGCTATAATAATGAGTATAGAGGACCAAGCTGTTGTCAGTGTTAGGCAAAGCTGTTTATAAAGCTCCTATCTCTAGTAAAATTAGACTTCTTCCTCTTTTTGATTCAACAGAAGAATCTAAAATCTTGATCTTACTTTGTGAAGTCTAAATCAGGCCCAGCAGAGAAACAGAATGAGATGCCACATTTCTGAAGTGCTGATCTTCCTTCCCCTTGTTCACCCTTTTCTTACAGTTACTTGAATGGCAGCACAGTTTAATGTCAGAATTTTGTTACACTACGAACTAAAATAAGTTGCTGATCTTAAATTCAACTTTTACATAGCAGTACCCAAATCTCTACCACCTAGGATAGTTTTCGTAAGAGTGAGGATTTATTTAATTACAATTTTTGGGTTTTTTGAACTGTTTTGCTACCAAGGATTCATAGGGCCACATCTCAAACTAGAAATAAATTAATAGGATCTTGCTTGCAGCAGTTCACTTGTGTTTGCTGAGAAACAGAGTTTTTCCTCTAATGAAATCTGAGTGTCTGTCTGAACAAAATCATGTTTGGAAGGGGCCACTGAGAGATGTTTGATCATCTGTTGTGTGCTCCTATCCTTCTTGAAGTGATCTGTATACTGTAGGAAAACATCCCCCCTAAGCCATCATCATGACAGAAATCAGTCATTTAATTTCCTTTATTCGATCACATTGGTGACTTTTGATGAGTGACTTTTCCTTTGTGTCACTCAGCATTTCCAGCAGTGACACACATCTGTGGCTTGGTCCTCCAGAATCTTTTAATTCCTACTTGCCTGCTCATTAGGTTTAGTTGAGGAGTGCTGGCAATAGTGCTCACTATCATTTATCTCTGGACTACAGGCTGAAGTGTGTGTACAAATGGCTGAGATTAATTCACTTCACAGCTCTCCCTAATTGTGGAGATACAAGCTATGCAATGTTCCACTCTGGGAAAAGAGTTTAAAAAAAAAAAAAAGTAAAGAAACCAACTTCTCTAAAATCTACGGTTCATTAGAAGATGAGAAAGTCTGGTTTTGTAACGGTGAGAGCCACAAGCCCTTTGAGATGTGGGTTCCTGTCTTTTTGCTGCTGTGCTCTCTCGGCCCTGCGGTTGCATGGCTGCGTCCTGACCCCAAGCCAAGCTCCCGGGGGCTCTGGAGCTGTGGCAGGGTGGGAATTCTCCTGGTGCCCTTGGCAGGGTGCTGACAGCAGGGAGAGGCTCATCCCAGGGTGAAGGATGGCTCGGTGCTCCAGAGCAGCTGGATTTACAGCACAAGCTGCTGCCTGCTGCCTCTGTGCCACTGGAATATTGAAAAATGTGCTGAGCAGAGGACAGAGCCTGAGCAGGGAAATTAATGGCGCTGTTGTGCCAATCTGCATTTCAGCCCTGCCACCCACTCTGGGAAAAGAGTTTCTCTACTACACAGTTACTACTACACAGTATTCCCCTCATGGAAGCAGCAGTCGGTTCCAGCAGTGAAATAGCCAACAGCATGTGGCTGCACACTGACTGGATTGCAGGCTGAGGTTTTGTTTTGTTTTGCTTGTACTTCCAAAGCCTTAAACCTTAAATTCCAAAGTCGTTTAGTTCAGCCTTGTTCAGCTTAATTGCTCTAAATGGAAGTGATTTGTACAGGCAGGATTGTGGCACACATGGATGTGCATGGATAAATGTGAAGTAAATGTGAATGATGGCATGTTTTTATAGGCATTCAGCAAGAAGTTAGTATTTGCTAATATTCAAAAAATTTGCTTTGAAAATAAGGTCTGTGGCTGATATAAGAAAGGGTCATGTCAACCCCCCCAGGTATCTCTAGAAAAACCTTTTAATTTCACAGTAACTTTCTTTGGCTATCTAGAACATTATGACTTTTATTTTTCAGAGCAATAGTTTGTAGTAAAATGTGAAAAATGCCTTTTTAGAGGTATAGTTAACCTAAATATTAGGCACCATCAGCATTAGCAGTCTAAATAAAAAACCACTTTAGCTTACAGGAAAAACTGATTCAAAGAAAAGAGCAGTAGCTATAGGAAAGGTAAGTAGGTCTGTGTTTCAATAGCTCAGTGTTCCTTTGAGGGTCACAGGAAGTTCATGAGAGACCATGAAGTTTGTGCTAGCCAGGGTTCAGGCAGCTCCATTTCATCTCCAGCACTGGTCACAGGGGCACCTGATAAACATGCCCTGAATGCTTTGCTCCCACTCCTTGCTCGTGCATAGTGTCAGCCACCACAGCCAGAAGCAGCTCTGTGGTCCCATGGGAAGGCTCACAGCAAATCACTCCAGCTGGGCACAGACCAATGGACCTAAAGAGGCCCATGTGTGCAAAAATCCTCAAACTGCCATGTAAGTCTGTTTCTTAGAGTTCTCCAAACCCATTGCCATGGAGTGGGCACTTCCTGCATTTTGTATGGACTTAAGTGTCTTCAGCAGTCAGTGAGAAATACATTAAGCAGAGAGAGCAAAACTCAAGATTTTTCTCATTGTAATGCAACTCCCCTCCCCTCCCCTCAGTCAAGTATTTATTGAAATTAGAGATAGTGTAGGTGACAGCACTTGATAGCAGTTGCAGAACCAAATTTGGGTGAGTTTAAATCTCAGTGTTAGAATTATTTGTGTATCTAATGATTACATGTGAAAATTCTGGTACTAGATTAGTATTCTTATTGTTTATCCTTCTTTAATATTTTCTGTAAAAATGTGCCAAATGAAATCCAGAAATAGTGCTGCTGACAGCTGTCCATGACCAATATTCCCTTCCTATTCATTACCTAACACTTTAAGAGTTATTTAGTTCACGTACACAAAAGAGTGTTAGGTACCAAATGGTGTAAAACCAGACCAGGTCAGTTTAGTTTTGTAGTGAAAGGTGGCTTAGGGAATTTGTGTGAGAGTTCTGACTTGAGTCACTTACAAGGTATTTCCACAAAATTACTTCCTAGCAGGAAATCCCAATTTGCTAGAGCCAGTGCCTTTCATGTAATCATTCAGAGAGAGCTCTTTGTGCAGTGAGGCCATTTCCAGTCAGGGTTGTTGGGCCAGAGCCCTGACTCACAGCTACCGCCACTAAGCCAGATTCAGAATAGAACTGAAACTTCATTCTTTCACCTCCCCAGTGAGGAGATACGGGCTACCTGTGTCCTGGTGTCTTTTAGTTGGAGCTGGTTCATTTAGCAGAAACAATTAATGATTCAAAACATTGGGAAAACATAAGCTGTAATTCTGCCTTTACAAGCAGCAGGTGATCTGATGGGGCCCTAATGCTGCAAAGAATCCTTCTGTCCTTTTAGTTTCATCTGGAGATGAGGCTGCTTAGAACACCAAGAAGGCACCAGAAGTTGCAGGATAAGATAGAAATTATGGAAATACTGCTTTGATTAGGACAAGCAACTAATTATTTGGATGCTGATATGTAATTGGATCTGCAGCCGAAGCTGTAAAACTTCAAAGCATGAGCTTTACCATTAGATTTTCAGTAGCACCTTCTGTGATTCACACAGAAATGGCTGCCTTTTGTTCTCCAGCTCCAAACCTGGTCAAATTCCAGGGATGCAAAGACAGGCAGCAGGGAGTTCCATAATATGGCTGTGGCTTTTTTTTTTCTTTTTTTTTTTTTCTGTAATTGTCATCTTCATCAGAAGATACAGCTCAGTGTTCATGTGGAAAGAATCCAACCTTTTTTCATTAAAGCAAACATGGGGTCATTCCTGCATAATTTAGAGGATTGCCAGCTGTGGGAACACAGCACCTTTAGCCATCCCAAATTGATATTTGTGTCTGTGACTGCTGGGTCTGTCTGTACCCCAAACCCATGGTGGTCTGCAGTAGTAACAAGGGAGTGGAGGAGATGTGTTTCAAGATGAAAAGAAGCAGGAAGAACATTCCTTGCTTGGTTTACTCAAGTGAAATAAATGATTTCCCTGAGACCTGGTGTGCTTAAACTGTGTATAGCGGAGTTTGGTGCAGAGATCCAACTTGGCCCAACTGAAAAACTGGAAATTCTGTATTTTCTCCAGCGTGCCCCTGCACACCTGCTTATCAGAAACAGAGTATCAGTCTAGCTGCAGCTATTTCTTTTGGGGCTCAGCTGGTACTCCTACAGGCTTCTGTGCTGTGGAAGTGTTCTGGCAGGAGGGTGCTGGGAAGGTTGTGAACTGAGCCTGTTCTTATCTCTCCTACCATGCTATAGATAGGCTGATCTCAGGTGGTAATGAGGGTTTAATGAGTTTAATAGGTTTAATTGGTAACGAGCTAATGTGGCACTTAGAGTGACTCCACCTTCTTTAGGAGATGTGTGTGAACATTCAAAGGGTAGCTGAGATTCTGTTATATCCATTTTGGAAATTTTTATCAATTTCCCTAATATGAGTTACCCACTTCACTCTTCTGAACTTCTTAGGGATTAACTTTATCAATCAATAACTTTCATCATTTGCTACCATGGGATTTTTAGCTTGTTTTTAAAATGTCCGTTCTGTGGTACTTTTTATTGCCACCATCTGTGGTACACAGCAGAATTTGCCATTTGTGTCTCATAAGGGCTAAAGACAAGCATGAAGTTGTAGCTTGTGGGCTGCTTTCTTCACAAGAAATGGGGCTTGACATTTTTGAATTTTCAATATCCCATCAGGTGAGCTTTTAATCCCTGTTTCTCACTTGAAGCAAGACATTGATAATGAATTAAGTTAAAATATACTTTGCTACTGGATGATATGACTGATGTGGTTGGCGTGTCAGGTCATCACTCCATTAAAATGTTGAAGATGGCTTTTAAATTAATGAAACTGACATGGTATTATGAAGGTTGTAGTATTATATGGAGTGTTTGGTTTCCTCAACTCTTCCAGCTTCTTTTATCCCTCTGTAACTCTAGGAGTAGCAAATTTTTTGAATTTTATGTACATTGTACATTTCTTATTATTTCTGTAGGGCAGAGTTCCATGCTAGAAGCATCAGAGTACACTTTTAGAGGTTTTTGTTTTGTTTTTGTTTCTTGGGGTTCTTTTGATTTTTTTCTGTCTCTGATAACTAATTCTCATATCAGTTCTAGAGAACAGCAAGATGAAAATGCCTTAGATCTAATTTTGCTATGTCACAGATTTGTTTTTGATTTAGTACTTGGATAAAATTCTCCATGCAGATTAAAGGAAGAAATGTCTGAATGAAGTTTTTTATAGCCAAGTATAACTCTTGCAACCAACAAAGTTGATTGCATTTTGGAAAGACTTTCCTGGAAGAAAAAAAAAACGAACAAACCCACCCTCCCCCAGAAGAACCCAAAATTCTGGTCTGTCTCAGAAACTTTGAGATATGCCTGAGTTAAAAAGCTGGGATTAGTCAAACTGTAAAACAGATCAGGAAGATTTTTTAATTATTTTTTTAAGTTGTTCTCCATATTGCATTTCTTCCCCCAAAATGTACTCCTTGCTAATTTTTTGGGGCTCAGCAAATGTAAGTAGTGTTTATAAGAGTGCTGTTAACCCTTGCCACCTTGAGTAGCAGTAGAATCTGTTTCATACAGATTTTCTGTATAGTAGGCTGAGTTTAATGCTTGCTCCTTATTATGTAGAGTGGATTAAAAACACTACTCTATGTAATGCTCATTGAGATTGCAAATTTTAACCTCTAAGTGAAAGTCCAAGCATTTGGTAAATATGTTTGAACTTGCACTAAATTTTATGTGGGGACTGAAGCTTATTGACATTAGTGGACTCATGTTCTGAATCTACCCACATGAGGTCAAATGAGCTCCAAATGGTTTGGGTTTTTTTTTAATTTATTAAAATTCTTTGTTCAAGCTAAGGGGTTTTTTAATTTAACTTTTTTTTAGTCAGACTGAGTCAATTTATCTACAAGTCAGGTAAAACAGGATGTAACTTTTAAAATCCACATTGCAATGCAAAAGAGTGAGACTCAGCAAAAGGCGTAAGAATTAGTTATAAAATTTAATTTTATTTTTCATGTCTGTGTTGCCACAGTGAATGAGGTTTGAAAGGGTTGGGAGTAGCACTCAATTCACTGAAGTGTGACAATTCTTCCATGTCAGTGATTTCAAGCCTGAAGGGGATGACATCCTGTAAGCACATTCATCCATTTGTGTTTATTAAATTAAAACCTACATGAATTTGCAACAACAGACTGTTCATTAACAGAAAAAGAGACTATTGCTTTTCTCTTGGGACTGTTTTGGCTTTGATCCATTGATCTATTCTTGCATTGACATAAATATTAGTGTTTTGTTTGTATTGGTTTTATTTTCTTCCTGTGAAAGATGAGATGATAAACAGCAAAATATTCATAAAAAATTCATGTTCATATGTACCCTATACTGTAAGCAGCTATATTAGTTATGAAATAAAATAAAATAAACAGCACACAATGCACTACCCCAAGTGAAAAAGAGAATCCTAAGTTTTTTCTCTGCTATCTCTGCTAAACTGTGCTGTACTTTGCTAGGTATACAGGCGCTGGGTGAAAGGCAAAAAGAAGTAAACACTAACTAGGAAGTGTTATGCAATGTGTTGTTTAACACATATATTTCAGTAGCACCCAAAGACTGAGGCTAAAGCTATATTTCTATTGTGCAGCACCCTGAGCAGAGGTGGGGAGCTCACAGTGGTACCTCAAAGGGTGTGCTCTGAAGCTACACATGAGACTGAGAGAGAGGAAATCTCAGCTACAGTTTTTCAGAAGCTCCCCAGTTCCCTTCTCCCCCTTTTACAGTAATGCATATTCCAAGCAATTGGGAAATATCTGTGTTATCAAGTCAGGATCTGTCTCTGTACAAGAAGGCAGAGGATTACAAGGAAGAGGTTATAGTCTCCCTGAGCAGTTGATAAAGTTCCTGGGAAAGGGTAGAAAGGAGAAAGCCTTCAGATGTTTTTGCAAGAAGCTACAATTGAGCAGAACAGGATAATAGATACAGGGGTCCCAAAGACTGGATGGTTTAGTTCAACAGAGAATACAATATACATAAAAGATGAGGGTGTAATTTGAGGGATACAGGAATAATTGCTCTAGTTCTTCAGGGTGAAAAAATTGTCTATATAGCAGAAGTAAGAGAGAGAGCAAAGATTGCTTTTGAAATACAGATTTTGTAGTGAGAATAAAACAATGAATCCAAAGAAGAGAGGGAACTGAAGTGACAGAGCAATCATGCAGAAGGGGTGGGTTTTTTTGGGGTGCTGGAATTAGCACCTGGAGCTGGCTCATGCTGCAGAGTAGGTGTGGTACTCTGCATGGGAGGGTCAGATAGAAATCAGTGTTTTGCTGAGGTAAAAAATGGATACTGCACGTATATAAAATGGAAAGGGGCTGGTTATTGAAGCTGAAGCTGCAGAGAATGAGTGTGTGGGATTGTGTGACAGTAGCCAGCAGTAGTCAGAGAAAAAGGCAGAGCCAACAGAAAACAAAAGCCACATGAAAAGGAGGGTGCGTCAAGCTATAGAAAGCCTGGTTTGGTCAGGTTACTGAGGCTTCCTGGCTGTGGTAAGAATTAGAGGACCTCCTGGGTAGTTTAATGTAAATTTGAAAAAAATAGCAGAATCCCATCAACATCAGTAAGTATTTTTGCTAACACTGAAACTGGTGTATCTAAAATGGGTCATAAAAAAAATTTTAAGACCAAGATAATTAGGTATATCATTGAGAATTCAGTCTAGGTGAACTGAATGGAATATTTCCAAACTGAGTATAAGTAGGGTTGGTCAGATTGTGCCTACCCATCCTTTCTTGCTTTTGGCATTAAATAGAGTTAGTATTGAAGAAGTTTGAAAGAAAAAGAAATCACACTGCTATGAAAGAAAGGAAAATAAATGAAAATTCATATTGAACTAAGATGCCAAGATTATAATTGTTTTTTATGCTGCTGAAATATAACCCTTCCCCAGTGTGAAGTTGAGAGTCTGAAATCAGTGAGAGATGTAGTTTTATAAGTCTATTTCGTACTGGTTTTCCCAAGTTTTCTGGATTATTCCCCTTCCAGCCCCCATTATTTAAAAAGGAGTCACAGACAATGGTCACTAAATGCCAGGACTCATCCTCGGGTATCACAAGGTCAGACTGACTCCCTGGAGGTCCCTGTACCTCGTCACTGGCTGCTGCAGGTTTGCAGTGGCCCACACCTGTCAAGGGAATGTCTGTGTCCTTCCTGGGACATAAGCATGGAGCTAAGGCACTGTTTGGGTGCAAATCCCTGGGCTGGGTGCTGGTGTTTAGGGGAGGCTGAGGGTGTAACTCCGAAATGTCTGTTTTCTGACAGGACCGAAAGCCAGCATGGTGTGGTACTTCTCTGTCCAGGTGCAGCCTCTTGTGCCACTGACTATTGGGCTAAAGCCAGGTGGGGTCAGCAGGCTCTGCTCTGAGCAAGAGGGTGGCACAGAGTCCTTCCAGGTGTTGTGTGAGATGGAATTCATATGCATGCAGAGACCTGGGTATTTCTAGCTAAGGAAATCCTTTGTAGTAGGTTCTCCAGCCTAAACGGTAAAGGTAGCAAAGGCCTTGCACATGGCTCCTGGTGCTGAGCTGATAGGGACACTTAGCTTTTTGCCTCTTAACGTGAATGCAGGAGTTGACAAAAGGGAGCACCTTCAGTATTCAAAACTTGTGCCTAAAGCAGGAAGGTACTGGCCAGAGCAAGAACAGGTGGCAGGTCTTAGATTTGAAAGTCACTGACCAGCCTTTACCCCAGCCAGCCCTCCTGAGTGACTTGCCCTGAGTTTTGCAGCATTTGTCTCAGGTGCAGAACAGCTGAATCACTCTGAGGAGACCTGTGGCACTTTGCCATTTAGTGACCTCTCTTCTACAAGGCCAGGCTGAAAGTCGAGGAGCCGGACACCCTACCTGGTGTCTTTCCTAGTGCTCGTGTCACCTCCTCCCTGGTTTAAACAGAAGGCAGAAAAGAGAGAGGCAAAAATGGACCTTTTTTTTGAGGTGGTGACGGTGTACATCCCACACTTATCTCATTCTTCAGAGGCAAGCTTGGCTTTCCAGTACCATTATTAGTTAATTGTTTTGAAAGTGATACATCTTTGGGCGCAGCCTGTACTGCTGGGTGTTAAACCCTATATTTATTCAGGCATGTGACTCCTCTGTAATTGTGTTTCTTTTTTCTTAATTAAATTGTTAATGCCAGTTTACGTGGTGCTTATTTACAAGCTGTAGTAGAAGAGCATTCTCCTTGACTCTTTCTAATGCATTGAATTTGCATGATTGGCAGTGACTTAGTATTTGCAATCTATACGTCAAATAAATAAGCATGATGATTTTGCAATATTTTTTATTAGTGACTCACTAAGTTAAGCTTTCATAATAACTTCCTTAGATTTTCATAAAAAATGAATAAAAAAATGGATAGTGTAGGTTATCAGAAGTTAATATTTCACTTCTTACTGGCTTTCTTCAAAATGCTAAAGAAGAATGGTTTGGCTCTTAAAAGGGTATTTTTATAAAGTGGGACAGTGGTTCACATATTAGACTTCCTCTAAAACTTCAGAAAGGCTTGGATATGGGATTTTAGATTTATATGTATTCATGGAGCATTTCATCTGAAAACAGGAAAAAGAGGTAGGAATGCCTTGGATACTTAAGCACATACAGCAAGGCACTGTAGTATAAATGACTTAGTATAGGTACCCGTAATTTCTGAGAGAAAGAAGGATTTTTAAATTTTTTTTTTTCAATTCAGAAAAGCTTTTGGAGACTCTGTCATGATCAACAGTTACTTTTGATGTGGGTCAGGTATGAATGCTTATTCTCTAGGAAATAAATGGCATACTAAAATTGGGAAAGGAATAAAAAGAATATGCAACAAATGTACCATTTCAGTTTATCATTTTTTCCCCATTTTTATTTTCCAGGATGGGCTGAGGCTTTGCAGATGCCACTTGGAAACAGTAACACCTGAAAAAATAAGGCTCATTCTAAATGTGTTTGTGTTGTTGTTTGGGAGCTGACTGTTTTTAACCCAGTGCCTGTAGTAAGGCACACTTTTACCCAGTCAAACCATGAAAACAAAATTGATGCTGTGTCAGCATCTTGGCTGCAAATAACACTCAAAACAGATTATAGGACGTGCGAGGAATGCAAAATAAGGTTAGAAATAATGCTTCAGCTGTGAGTTCTTCAGGCTGTGGAAATAATAGAGCATAATTTAGTAGAAGAGGAACCAGGGAGTCAGTATGCAGAGGAAAAAAATGAAAGGAGCAAGAAAAATGAAGAGAAATGGAAATAGATGTAGGGGAAGTTTGGCAAGTCCTATCAGTGGAAAATTCTTATGCTGACTGTATGGAAGGGCCAGAAGGGATTTAAAGAGGAGCCAGAAGTCATTCTCACATAACGAAAGCAGTGACTGATCTTTGTGAGTGCTGCTCTACAAGTCCTGAAGAGGATGTGAAAATAGACATAGAATCTGAGTATGTTTGTTAGCAACTTCCAGATGAGCCCAGACTGGTGCAGGCCAGTGCTACAAACTATTTACACATTCTCCCACCTTTTTTTGTGTGGCTGGAGAGCAGGGAGGCCAGCAGGTCCTCATGAAATGAGATGTTCTTTTTCAGCAAAGGCTGGTGCTCAGCCATATCACTGCCCATAAAAGCACTTAGTAATGCTAAAAAGTAACTAAAATTATCTTGGGATGTGTATTTAAATTACATTTTTCTTGGGGTTTTAGTTTATTTGAGCTATTAAATATACTTCTTTAGTGTGATCCTCTTCAGTGCTGTGGGAAGCTGTGTGGTGAACAAAAGCAGCTGGCTCTGTGAGATGAATAAACACATTATTTACCTTTATACTACTTGTTGAAATGCCATAATGAAGAATGAAGCTGAAACCATGAAGTGGAACAGAGTAAAGAAAACTCAAACCACTGCGTTGAAAAGCTGTTACTGAAGACTGAATGCTTTGTGCCTTTCTTCACTGTTACATCTGAGCTTTCCTACTCTGTATTTCACCACAACCAAAACAAGTATTCCAGCATCTTTCTTCTGTTTACATCAGGGTGGGGATACGAATTTTTAACAATAGATTATTACTTCTCATTAAAGTAAACATAAGCTGAACTACATTTCAGGAAAGCCCTACCCTTTCTTCATTACAGATTTTCTATCTCAGGGACATTTAGAACTTCTACTTCTGCCAATAGTGGAAGAGTGGAATCAAAAATCTGAAAGCAAGATGCAAACTCAGCCTTCAAACAATGTAATCTCTCAGCAACCATTATGTTAAGTTTAGAATAGCTAAAATCAGTGAGAAGCCTGATGGGAGCAGTGACATATCTGAATAGGGCTCAGTCTGTGAGGAGATGAGTCTCACAATCTATTAAACAACGTGTTACAATATTCAAGTCTAGGTATCACAAAGGCAGAGATTAATGTACACACATCCACACAGGAATCTTTGATGCCTTCAAATGCTCCTCATCTTCTGAAAACCAGTCAGCAGCATCGCCTACATATTTCACAGCAGTCTTCCCACCTGGGCATTTCAGCCTGACAGTGGGAAGCCTTTTGAAATGATAGTGAGACATCTTGGTGGAGCTTACACTCCATGATCTGATAGCTATGGTTTGGGGTTTGTTTATATATCTGTACAAACATCTACAGACACAGAGCTGGGCAAGCCAAAGCTGGATAATTTAGGATCAAATTTTGAACTTAAACATCACGGATAAATAATGTGATCAAACTCATTTGTCTGGTAGTAATGCTCCCCAGCAGTAACTGAGTAATTGAAAGAGGAATTGACACTTTCATAGGTAGTAACAAGCAAAATGCTACAACAATCTTTTCATACGCAAAAAAAAATTGGGTTGTGTAACTGCTCTCCAACTTCTCTTCTTTTTTTTTTTTTTTTAAGTTTGATTAATTTTCTAGATGCAGATAATTTTGGGGTAGAAAGACATTTAAACTCAGATTCTCTACCCAGCATCTATCACTAGCCTGAGGAATAGTGATCTAATTCTGTTTGATTTTTATCTTCAGTGTTTAGTACAGAGTAAAAAGTAGAGGGTGTATGAGCCTAAGATAAACACTAACGAAAATATCACTGCAAAATATTGGGCTTAAAAACTTAGTCTAACAGTTGTTCAAGTGAGGGTAGAGTGAAAGATAAAGTACTTTCAATTTTATCCTCATTCTATACTTGCCCATTAAAGAAACAGTCACTCTTTTTGCTGGAGCAGTGGCACAGTTTAAAGCATTCCAGCTCAATGTAATTATTACTCTTTTTTACTCTTTTCTGGGCATTAAATTTATTCAAATATGGAAGAATAAGAAAATACCCATTAAAGTCAGTAAAATTTTCCTTATATGTAAGGCACAGACACATTGTTGATATTGATCCAAGTCCATCTATGCAATGATTAACTGACACTTCCACTACTCTGTTTAATTGAAATGTAGATGGAAAATCTTTAAATGCACACGGCAAGAGAAATCTTTCTCAATCCCCTTTCTTGATAGCTTTGATTCCATGGCAGAGGAGACCCTGTGGTGTCTTTGCATGTATGGTAGTTCACTGTAGTACTGCTGCTCCATTAGTGAAACACAAAATCGTAAGCATAAAATGCACATGGCTAAAGTTATGTATAAGAATACAAAATGTAAAATATCCTGTCTTAAAGAGCACCAAAATAGAAAAATAAGAGGTGTGAGAGATAGGAAAAGAAGAAAGTGCAACAAACAGTGATCCTCAAAAATCCTGTATGATTGGCAGTTAAGAGGTCGTTCATTTGAGTGAGCCTGTGTGCAGTGCAAGTAAATGAATTAATAATCAAGGGAAAGTCTTTTAAAAATATGTTTCAGATGATAGCTTTAAGTGAATTTGATCTCTTTTAGATGACAAAGTCTGGTCTCTAATTAGGTTTCTATTCTTACAGTGATGGATATGAAGTACTTTCTGAATCTGTTTGACCTTCTCAGCCTGGGGAGCAAAATTATTTCCATAGTCCTTAATTTCACAGGAGTTTTGCATTTGTTGCCACAGAGAACTCTCACAAACAGGGAAGAAAGTTTAAATGGTTGAGAGACCTGCTTAACTCTGTGCACTAGGCACAGGCTTTATTACTGCTTGTTTGCCTGTGGAGCTCTTCTCCACCCTGCACATCTGCTTCAGTATTCGTGTTATCTCTCTGACTTGGGCTTGGTGGTTACTCACAGGGAGCCTCTGCACTTGCATCTATCTTCTGCATTTCTTAATTTCTTTTGGAAATACTCTATTCTCTCACCTTATTAATGTTAAAAGAAAAAAAGAAGGGGAATTTATTGCTAAAGGCAGCAGAATAGCGAACTTCTTGGTGGAGTACTGTGTCTTCCCCTGTGAGTGAAAGCTAAATTAGTTCTGAGGTGCTTTCACTCAGTGGAAGCGTAATGAGAGACACCAGCCACCTCTCCGTTAATAACGTGCCAGTCACACTGGGAGCGGCGCTCGGAGCCTGCTGGGAGAGCACAAGCACCAGCACAAGCAGGTAGGAAGCAGAAAATAGGCTTAAGAGAAAGGAAACACAGGTGGAGATCAGGGCTCTCGTGTTCCAGGGTGTAAAGTCATTTCTGTCTGATGAGAGGGAGTGACTCAGCCTGGCTGGAAGGGCCAAGTTGCTGCTAACTTCAAAATTGCTGCTGCTGTAACATTCCAACAGCAGCACTGCTGCTGCTCAAGAGGCGTTTGCAACAGTGTGGGACATGGAGGGATTTTTCTGAATATCTGTTTTCATTACCTGTTCATAGTTAATTGTTTTATTTCCTTAATAAAATTGAGATGGTTCTGAGTTCTGCTGCCCAGTTCCATCGTGTGTGATGCTGCTGTATTAGTCAAACACGAGGTGCAGGTAGAACCCGAGCTTGATCTCTGTTTTCCTGAGACTCTCACAGTATTTCTCTTTCCTTTCTATTAAGAATTCCATCTTACATTGAACTCATAAGGGTTAAATTTTACATGGCAGTCAGGTAAGAACAAAGATGGTTGGTTCCTGGACTTTCTTCTTTCCTTCTCTAAATCAGACAAGCCAGCTGAGTGAAAATCTCATAGTCACAACTTCAATATTTATATTTAGGCTGGCAGGTCCTTAAACTCCAAGGACCTATGGACATGAGTAAGGTAACCCTGAAGTTCTGTTGAACTACATAAAAAAAAAAAAAAACAAGAGGAGAAAAAAGTGCTTCTGTGGGTTCAGGAGCAGGAACAAACTTTATATTCTTTTGGTCCTCTTGAAATATCTGCTGACATTAGTTGACAGGAAGTCTTATGGCTGCTTTAAAAAAGGTCTCACTCCTTTGCATGGAAAGTCAGCACTAGTTTCCTGTCCATTTCTTTCTCGTTTCTGGATTTATCTGTTTCTATAGGAAAAAACTGCCTTGGATCTTTGAAGGAAAGACTGTATCAGACTGTGCCATAGAAGAGTACCTTTCACTTTTGTTTCTCCATCCTTCCACAGATATTTCTGAATCTGTGTCATCAATCTTCAGACTCTGTGGTTGGTACTGGGATTTTTGGATTTCTAGGTTAGTTGTCCAGTGTTACATACATAGGTTGAAAAAAAAAAAAGAAGGGTAAATCCAGGAGAGAACTGTTTTTCAGATTGTGGTCGAGAAACTCTTATAAAACTCTGATTTTGCTCAAAATGGCTGCCATCTCATCTGTGAACATGGATTAATTTTTACAGAGTGTGATTTTTTTTTAAGCATTCTTGGACTCTTTGAAGGTTTGAACGCTTCAAACACAAGGAGCACAGACCATGACTTAATAAAAGTCTGCTTATAAAGACATAGGAGCATGGCTGTGGCCTTCAAGGATCAGCTAGTGACACTTCTAATCAGCAAAACAGCATCTTGAATATCATTTATTGGACTCATTAGACAACATCTAGCAAAGAGGGGAGAAATAGCTGAGGTTTCTAACACTTCTGCATTTTCTTTCTTGGAGACTTAATCTTGGGTCAGCTTCCACAGAAATTGCAGAGACAAAGGAATGAAGTAGGTTTATTATTATAAACAGCTGCAGCAGCAGATAAAATGACATTCATTAGATTCATTTGGCTCCTGCTGTCTGAGGAAATAAGTACATGGTTCCTTGCACTGGCAAGTACACGTACACTTTAAAGGAGCCCTGTTGCCTGGCTTCTCAGGCAAACCCCCGTGGAAGTCAACAAGGATTTGTCTTGGGTCTCTCTGTATGGGAGAGCACATCCCACAAATAGACAAGATGCTGATCAGCTGGTTTATAGTGTAGTTCTGCTTTGTTTCTAATAAAAATATTCCTAAAATCACAAGTCTAATAAAAAAATAACCTCTTTCTGAATGTTTTTTATTCTGTAAAATCCTTGGCCCTATTGTGCTCAAGAAGTTTGAGTGGTATGAAGACTCAGGCATGTAAAGAGTTGGTTTATGAAAGCTCTGCCCGTTTCAGTCAAGTGTCCAGATTATACCAATCTCATTTTACTTTTGGTATCTCTGTGATTCTTGGGAAATATTTTCAAATTAGGTACATACTTGTATGTATTTTTTGATTTCTGCTTCTTTATGGTTTGCTTCTGGTGGCTTAAGAACACATTAGAGCCATAAATTGCATATTACAGCACAGTGCCCTCAGCTGTCATCTCAAAGTACTATCATTCATCTTGAGTACACAGGAGTCTGAGGCTGGAGTTTGTCTTAGGCAAAAATTCAAAATGAGTAGAGCTACAACTCAGCGTTGTCTTCTGCTCGTACATCAGAAAGTGTAAAAGCTCTGATGCTGAGGACCTGACTAGTAGATGCTGGCTAGAGTGCATGTGAAGAACTGGTGTCTGAGAGGAAGCCTAAGGACAGTATTGCTTAAAGCACCTGGATGAAATCTCTGGCATTTTGCTTAACCTTAACCATCTGTATGACCCTCCAGGCATTTCTGCAATAGAATCCATTCCTGCCTCTTCCTCCACCTCCTCTCTGCTAGACCAAATAAAAAAAAAAAAAAAAAGGAGGCACTGATGAATTCTTCCCTTTGTGCTTTGAAACAACAGGGAGGTTTAAAGGGTGTGACAGAAGTGCTCTGGATTGGTAGATCTTTGTCTATTTTAGAATTGCCGGAGCAGCTACTACAATTAACTCAGTCCATGATAAAGCAATAGAGATAGCCATCCAAAACATCCTTTTTGCCTGATTTCCTGCTTTTATCTTCAGCAGCTGTTTGTCATAGCTGTCATGGCTATTGTCACAGATTAGACTCTATATTCTGGTTTTACGTGCAGAGAAATGAGATGTGAAGGATTCTTATGGCTTGATTGCATTAGTAGCCAACACTGTGAACCTCCAGTTCTAAAAGCAAGAATATTTGGTCCAGGAAGGTTTTTGAATTGGGAACTCTGGCAGACTAGCCACAGCAGTTTAACCAGAATTATGTGAGATATTGCCACTGCCCACAAACTTCTCTCCACAGAAAAGTCACAAGCCAGAATTGATGTTGTCTGATCCAGTGCTGTTCTTTTCAGCTCAGCCTGCCACAGAGGTTGGAGCCTAGATTTCCATTTATTTGATTTAGTATTTGAAGATTATTAAGTGCAATCTGTGAATTTCAGTGATATTTAATGTTGCTGAGAGTCTTCACAGTATATCCATGGGAGTAACAGCTGCTCCAGGTTTGGAGGGGAAGGGGAACTGCCTTTAGTTGTATTGAGTTCACTGCTGGCATCAGGCTTGACGTTAGAGCAGACCTGGAGCAGGGGCCCTTGCATTGGTGCTAGTGCTGTGAGGATCAGAAGGGTGCAGTGAAATATCTCCTTGGTGCTGAGAAAGTCAAAGGTTTCCTCAGCATATGGGAGGAATCTGGTGCACTACTGAAGATAAGGCTGGAAGAATTCATAAGATCTGCAGATGAAACTGTTGTGTATCAAAAAATGTACTAATTTTGTAAGGGATTCTTTTGCCTGTCTAGCTGGTTTTGGTACTTTGATTATAGAGTGACCAAGCAGAGGCAGAGAGTGAATCTATGGACTTTTAAGCATCTGTCTATCTAATTCCTAGTAATTTGGCACTATCCAGCAGTACAAGCGTGAAGGAAATAACATGTTCTGTTAAGAAAACCTTGGTGATGGATCAGTCTAGGAAGCATCTTGCCTGTGTTTCAGATGTAAATCCTTCATTGACAGCATTGGAAGCTTCATTGATTCCGACAATTTACAAACACTGCAATTCCTTCTCCAGTCTGCCCCCATGAAAGCCCATTTCATTTTATGTGGAGAAGTTATGTAAGAGAAATGTCCTTAGGGCAATGTTAAAGAAAAATACACAAAGCCAGAACGGAGGAAACATAAAGTATGACTCCTGTTTTGTTGGTTTTTTTCTTTTTCATATTATGCTTTGTGCTGTTGCATCTTAGATACAGAGAGCAGTATAGAATAATATGTGTGGCATTGAGAGTGTTAACATATGGATAGGTAAAGTTTTTGATATTTAATACTTTCTTCTCAATATGTGCAATATAAATATCTGTGAGCAGACTGAACATCTAATAAAGGTGACCACAGGTTATAATGCTGTAATCCAGCAACGTGACAAGCAAGTTTCGTGATTATATGGTCAAAGGAACAAAGTGATGTGTTTCTTATTATGTGTAAATTAGATTAATACAAGTTTTCTTAGTTCTGTAGAAATTACAGACATGGGGGAAGGAAAAGCACAACAAATTACAGCATGTCTGTGTATTCATACTTGCATTTCATCAAAGCATTATAATGTTGATAGAGAACAACAAACAGGAAGGAACAGGAAAAGTGGGTTTAGGTTATGCTTCCAGCATGACTACCTTATGGTGTTTACGACACTTCAGGAAAGAACTGCAGAGCACTTGCCTTTGTGTGATCTTCATCATTTTTCACCATGATCTCTGATGAAATTTTTATATGGAGAGTTGCTGTCATTTCATATGCTCTAGAAACAAGAAAAAGCCAGTCTTTTTACCTTGGTGAAAAAAGAGACTAAATGCATCAACATATTGTGACACTGAACACTTGATCAAATATAGTAAGTAGGTGCTATAGCAGAAAACTTCCAGTCATGCAGAATTATTTTGAGAGCTGAATGGATGTGTGACAGTGCCCTTATTGGAGGATGCTGAGTTCGGTAAAAATGGAAATCTGTAATTTAAACTTTTAAAATCTAATATAAAGAACAAATGCACAATGGAGTAGTTAATAGAAAACGAGAAAGAAATTAAATGATAAAATTTGGATGTTTGAAAGCCTAGGTTTCTTTTTAAAATGCTACTTTTCTCCAGGTGCAGGAGTGCCATTGTTTTGGTACAGCCTGCAGCAGTGGCATGCAAATGCACACCACTCCCAGTTATTGTGCTTAGCTCAGCTTGTGGAGCTGGCAAAACACAAAATATGCTGCTATGGCATGTCGAGTGTAAAAAGTGAAGCTGTGGCTAAACCAGAAGTTATGCTAATTTAATTCTATTAAAAGATTTGGGATAGAAAGTAGGTGTCTGCATTGGAAGGATGAAAAGATAAACAGCTAGCAAAAGGAGTAATTTGACTGTCATTTCTGAAAAGTTGGACACAGGCCCAAATTTTATTTATCCAGCCAACTTTAAGGAGTAGCTGTTGAAGAAACATCTTCCAAAGGAAAGGTAAATATTTTGTGGGTGCCTTGTACATAAAGGTTTAGCAGTGATCACAAGCCAGCTGTTCCAGCTGCATGGGGTAGTGAACTTGGTTAATGGTTGTTTTCTGCACCAAGTCAACTGTTAACAGTCAGTATGAATCTGTTAGTTAGGTACCATGTTTGTACACTCTCAGAAGACTTTCTGGAGTGCTAAAAATTATGTGGGTATAGCCCTCTAAGATTATTGCCATTGCAGCATCCCTGCAGCAGTGAATTGTTTGTACAGAAAGTGAGAGAGAAGCTATGCAGAGTTGGTGAATGCAGAGAACTGGTGGTTCATGTCAGGCCTCTTGGACTGCACAGAGCTGGGGTTATTGAGTGCCCCACCTCGGTTTAAGGCATCAGGAACTTACAGTTTTATTACTGTCCACATTAAGCTATCTTCTGACAGAAAGTTAAACTCAATTGAGTCTGTGTGCCAGAATTTTGGATAAGGATTCCCAAAACACCTGTTTCTTCTGAAAGACTGTTCAGTGTGGCTTTACCGGCCATCCTGTGTCAGCTTTCAGATGGTGATAGGTGGTTGGAAAGCTGATTCACCTTGATGGCTCTTTCTGCAGAGCACGCTATAAGCCTCTTGCTTTGTTTGCAATCTTTCTCACTCTCGTTTACAAGGTCAGGACTGATGTTTTGGTTGTTTTCCCAGCAGTGCTCTACTGACCCATTTTGCTTTAATCCCCTGATGTCACTGAAATAAACTGAGGAGGGGGAGATTTCAGAACTCGAAACAATTTCCTCTGCTGTTGTGCTCTGCAAATTAATTTGATACTATTATGTAAGCGTAATCATCTACTCTAATCACATCACAAGATTGGGAACAGACAGAAATAACAGAAGGGAACATTCTGGATAGTGAAAGGGAGTCAGTAGAATAGGCTGTTGGTCAGGACTTCAGCTGGAACACTTCTGAGATTCAGTGTTACCAGTACTCACTTGTAGCAGTTGTTTCTCTCACCCTGATGAAGTCATTGTAGCTGTCTGAGGGTTAGAGCCTTTTGCTCACTACAGCCTACTAATACTATTCATGAGCTTTTTGTTTTTCTCTCAGGCAGAGAGCTGCACAGTGCTTGATTTTCTAGTGGAAGATGGTAGAAAAAAAAGCGAGCATTCTTTGATCTCATTCTTCAAATGTTTATCTGCATTTTATGAGAATGTGAGATCTTGTGCTACCAGTCTGTATCTGCACTGGTTGTCCTTCTCAGAGAGTAAACAGATTCACAACCGAAAGCAAATAGGCAGCTGGGCCTATCGTCCTCTCTCTAAAATGTCTCTTTGATTAATGTCACTATCAGGAACTTACTGGCAGATGTTTCATTAAATCTTTTCTGAGTGGAGTTAGCTTCTTGAAATGTAACCTCCACATCTTTCATTCAAGTGGAGATCAGAGAAAAGAGAGCATTTTTCCTTGCAGATGAGTTTGATATTTCTAGGTTTTTTTTCTGCCAGTGTACTCTGGGTGCAGAGTTTCCCTCTTGCAGCCTATGGCAGAAGCGTGCAGTGTGAACTTCAGGCAGCATTTCGGAAACTTGTACAGAGAGCTCTGTGTGTACAAAGTGTGCAGTCTTGGGAGCCCACTTTGGTTGTTGTCCCTTTTTGGTTTAGATGTAACAAAAGTTCATGTTGTGTAAATGCAATGCAATCTGCATTCCAGCTTGGCCTCAAAATGAGTGAACGCAGATGTTCTCTGCAGCATGCTTTGACCTCCTTAGCATAATTTCCTCTGGAAAAGTAAATGGAAGAGAGGGGATTATGAAACAGAACAATATGTTTGAAGGCCTGATGGAACCAAGCCTGAGCTCTGAGGCCTTCGCTTTTATTCCTGATATTGATTAGTACTGTAGCACCACATAACCCAACTGACACATTTGGGTTTTAGATCCTCATATGCAAACATCCACATCACCCCCATCCCATTTAAAATTAAGATCCTGGAAACTCATGGAGTTTTTCAGATGTTGAAAAGCAGAATCTGACTCTGGGATGGGATTCCAAAACTTGCTACTTCTGAACCCTTTGTTAAAGCCAAGTGAACATCATTTATCCTGCCAGGTCATTGTGGCAGAACCTAAACAATGCTTTGGAGTCACTTAACCTTATATTCCACTTTTTGCTTCATGTGATATTTTAATTTTTATTTCTTTTAATTAGTAGTGGGAGTGTGGCAGATAATGCACAGAAAAATAGAAAGCACAGGTGCTTAAAAGTACATGAGATTTTATTGGTATTTTAAGAGCTAAGCTATTTATTAGAGGAGAAGGATTGTCTGTTGCATTAAGCAGTGTAATGTGTCATAGGGTGCATAGGTAAGGAGTTATAAATTTTATTGTCTAGGATGCTGCCCAGTTTAATGCCCAAAAAATCGTTACTGCCTAATGGTGGCCTAGTTTCTTTCAGAAATTAATTGGTGATGCAAAAACAATATCTGTTAGAAGATTTAACCATGAACTGACCTTGCAAACACCTGCTATTAAGTCTGGAAGAAGTGAGCTTTCTCGGAGAGACAGAGCATGGCGAGGAGAACACGACAGGTGACCTTATTGCCATAGGTACACAAGTGACTCAGACTTTCTTTGCACGTGCAAGAACCTGATGTTTGAGTGGGATGTTGAAAACACATGTGCTTGACGGGCAAAGGAAGAGTTTCCTTGTGACTCACTGTCTTGTCGAGCCCAAATAGGATTAGCAAACCCTGGTTACCTTGTGGGAAGCCTTCAGAGTAGGAGCAGGGGAGGGTGAAGGGACGCAGTGGAACTAACTTGAAAATAGAGTTGTTATGGAGAATAGTCTGATCTGTTCAAAGAATATCAATTTCTGTGCAACAAGATTCTTCATTTAGCAGGTTTCCGCTGTACAGTAAGGGACATTACCATTTCAAAGGCCCCAATAAGCTTCTGGCTAGCAGAACCAGCAGCATTATTTCATTACAGGCTTTTTGCTGAAATTGAGTCTTCCTGCCGTGGTTTGGACTTTTACTCTGCATAAGTATAAAAGGCTTTATTTCTGGCATGCAGTCTAACAAAGCAATTACTGTTATTTACCTCGGTTCACTCAGAGAGAACCATTTCACAGAGGCTGTCCTGCCTCTGTGACAAAACCCAACAGAATTGTTACTTCTGCCTTTAATGATTTCCCAGGCTGTGGTTCACACCAAGGAATATGAATGGCCTTTCCAAACAAAACCATGAGCCTTGATATAGTGAGAGGTTTGTATTCTAAATGGACAGTCAAAGTTCTAGCACAAGATCAATTTCTACTTTACATGCCCCTGAAGCTATTGTATTTTATTTGACTGCTTTTTGTGTAGGATTATTTTACTTTTGATTGTATAGCTTGTGTGTTGTGGTTTCCACCTCCACTGGGCAGTTAGGTGTTTAGCATTGTTCAGAGAGTTTAATGATCCTTACATTCAATCTGATGATAATTTATAAAATGACCTTACAGAATGGAGTGTACAACCTCAAGTGTTCCCCTAGATAAAACGGTCTGTACGGACAGTAATTGATTCTCCTTTTCTCTTTTCTTTTTCCACTGTAACCTTTCTTCTCAGACAAAGTTTTAGTTTCAGATCTATGTTTTGACTGACGATCAGTGAATACTCAGGAATAAATTGCAGCCACCTGTGGAAAATATATCTTCTGTCAGTGCAGTGGAACTGGGGGCAAAAATGCTGAAAGATGACAGTCATGTAGAGATCATGAGCTTGAATATGTGACAGCTAATTTGTCTGTACACAAATATGTGAACATCTCTTAAACTGATCAATAGAAAATACTGTAGACCTTACAAGTATACCTATTTGTGGCAATTATTATGAAATGAGTGCTCTAAAGCAACAAAGGGCATGGGGAAATAATGTTGCCCATTACAGCTGTTGCAGCTATGTTCTCATGGCTAACTTGTAATAAAGCACATGGTGAGCAGAGGATGGCTTGAGATTAGGCAACCAAAGAGAGCACAGACTGTGCAAGTGGAGAATTGCATCACAGTGGGATTTCTCTGGAGTAGCTGAGCACGTGCAGTGCCAGGTAGATCAGTACAAGTCCTGCAGGGTGATTTCATGTGCAGCCTCTCTGTCATGTGAGGCTGTGTGGGAGAGAAGGGCCAAACCTTCAGACTTCCTGTGTTTGTGCTGAAGCTCAAGGGGCAGAGGTTCAGCTGCTGTCACTCTGCCTCTTGGAGGGGGCTCTGCTCCTGGTAGCCCATGCTCATTTTTTCACTCAGTAAAAGCTTTGAGAGGCAGTAATCAATGGCCTTGTCTCAGAACCATATGGTAATGCAGGTGAGGAATATTGAAACATATTGTTCAGATGAAATTACTTATATTATTTTGAAAAGTACAGGGCTTTTACAATTATTTTTGTCAGGAAGTTTTTGGGTTTTTTTTCCAATTCTTTTTCCAACAAATCCCTGAAACATTTTTACTTTCTTCTATTCTCATCCGTATTTGATAAGAGATTGAGAAGCTGGTGAAAAGGAAGTACAAGACAAAATTAAGAAGCCTTGGTCCCAAACTTAGCTCTAGTGGGTTTCCTGTTTGCACTGAACATTATGGGTAAGAGGATATGGAGTGTGTTTTACAAGCAGCCCAAGCAGGCTTGAGCCTCACTCCCAAATTACTAAATACCCTCCAGGTGAGACAAGCAGCACACCACCCAAACCCAGAACTTGGCAAGGCAAGTGCATGCACTTGAGGAGATTGACAGTCCCCTGAGTACAGCAGATCATGCACCCTCTATATTCACTTCAAAGCTGCCTCTGGTGTGTATTAGAATGAGTTTTCCATTAGAACTATTTTCCACTAGTTGAGTTCCAGTAATTTTATAAAAGTCTTCAATCCATCCTTCAGTGTTCTTTTTTAATTACAAACATACATGTAACTATTCAGGAAGCAGGACCATCGTCCTTGGTTAAATAATCAAGTACATGGCTGTGATCTGAGAGACTGGATCCTGACTGGAATGGCAATGGTTTGCTAATTTACCTTTTCTTTTCCAAAGGTCAAACTCCTTTAAATCACAAGTGAATTCATGAAAGCCAAAGCCTATTCATAACTAGGGAAAAGAGAGAATTTGCCATAAAGATTATCCTCTATGAACAGTTCACTCAGGTCTACTTTGCATATTACAGGATCTGTAACTAAAATTCCATTTCTCCTATGCAGAGAGATTTCAGTGAGTGTCAGTTTATAGGTCACAGTGATTCACTTCTGTAAACGGAGTGGCTGCAGAGCACACCTGGTGACATTAATGGCTCTCTTCCTCCAGCCTGGCAATGCTACTTAGAAGTCACTGAAGCTGAAGTCAGGTCTGAAAGCATTTCTGAAAGCAAATGAGCTAATTACAACAGAATAGAAGAAAATCAGCTGCAATTGGAAATGCATGAAAACAGTTTAGTCACCTGCAGGTAGCGTGCTGGGAAAAAAAGGGTGTTTATGGGAGAGCAGTAGCTCTCAAGGCAACTGCATCAGAGGCTTGGGGTGCCTGTAGCTTGCCTCTTTATAGGCTCTGCAGATCCATCCTCTGTATTTCCCTAGTTATCCAAATGTCCTTATCTGCCTCGAGTGTCTTTTAGACAGAGCAACCTAGTTAGAGAGCAGGGTGTCAATTACTGCTAATCTCACTTAACTTTCTTTGGAATATTCACCAATTAGTATCTTTCTCTCTTCCTGCCTGTCTTTTTCCCTTGCCGATTTTCAAGTTATGTCACAGGATTGCTGATGAAATGCAAATCTGCATTGTCTGCTCTGCCTTTCCAGTGTCATTTGTGTGAGCTCAGAGCTTTTTCTAAACAAGTAAAATGTTTCAGCTCTAGTAACCCAGCCTGCATTTTTCCAGGCCCATATTTTGGGTGCTTGGTACCCAAGAGCATGTTTCTGAGTTCATACACAGGGTGAGGGTCTTCAAAGCAATGGAGAGTCTTATCTGGGCTCTTACCTCTATTGGTGTAAGTGTGCTCAGAGAAGGGAGGAACAGAGTGATGTCAGGAAAATGCACAAATCCTCTGAGCTTTGATACCCTTGAACTGTGCTGGGGGAATATCTTATGTGGTTTCTTTGGGTTTTTTGTCTCTTTGACAACTTCAGGACAACTTTGATAAACTGAAATTCTGAGAACGGTAGGTTTGTTTGCTGTGCAAAAAGTAGGTGAACTGTAGTTCAGTGGTTAAAAATCCCCAGAAACCTCAGAAGTCAAATTTGATTGCAAAGCAGCTTTATACCAGGAGTAATTCCATTGTCAGCCTGTCAGTAATCCAGGTAACAGGCTTGCTTGGCTTTGGAAAACCAATAACAAAGCTAGGGGAGACGTAGTGGGCCTATGCTTAGGTTGCCTAACATTTTAAATGAGATTTCTTTTTTTTTTTTTTCCCATTAGAATAACACATCTATTGTTTGCAGAATGCTTTTGCAATTCAGCAGGGAGAAATTTATGGATTTCAATGTTTCATCTGTATTCTGTTCAATTTTATTTGAATTAAAGTGTTAAAATTATTGCCTCCCTTTTTTGTTTTTTGCTGCACAGGAGGGAGTTGGGAGCCTGCTTATTTAACAAATGAGTGAGAGAAGAATCAGGTTCTAGCTGCCATCAGCATTCAATACATGCTGAAAGCTGCAGAAAAGCCAGCAGGGAGATGCTGTGGTGTCTGCAAAGATCAGTGTCCCATCTTAATAGTTCCTGGAGGCGGGGCTCCCACCATGCCTGCTTCTTGGGAAAGAGCTAGAAAAGGGCTTCCATGTGCAGGAAAACAAAAATTCAACATGCAAATCTCCCACCCCTGGTTTCCAGGCTAACATTTGTCATTGTTGAGTTGCCTTCATACTTTATTCCTTAGCATATATTTAGCCTGTATTTAGCTGACTGGTACTTCAAGCTTATTTCTCAGATTATTCCTGGCTCTCTGAGCCACATCATTAAACCCTTTTGCCTCAAACCAGAAAATACATATTGCACACCTTTGAAAACACTTGTACCCTGGGCGGGAGAGAGCCCTATTGCTGCGTTTTTGTGACACCACAGGGCAGCCCAGCAGCAGCAGTTTCAAGAAGGCACACACACCTCAAAATGCTCTTTAATGTTTAAGAACATTTCCAACAAGGATTACTTTTTCCATATCAGTCAGCCCCAGTCCGTGTGGTGGAAGGTACTTGCATAGTGGATTCAACATGGTTCTTTTCTTCAAGGGGAGCCATTTAATTGAGCCAGCAATTATTCTACATACACACCAAAAAATGTCTGATAATCCCTTTAAGTTTGTTTCTTATGCAAATTCGTCTTCTGACAACGTTATTTTCTAGTTATTGCCAAATTTTAAAAAAAATTTATATTTTTTAAAATTCTCTAACTGCAGTCAATACCTGTTCTTTATAATGGAGGTGCTTTTTGCTTGCTGTGGTTAAAAAAAAAGAAAAGAAAAAAGAAAAAATCAATAGCAGTCTCTCTCAGTGGCAATTACCCTTTCTAGGTATTCTTGTTATATTCATAAAAGCAGTAGTTGAAAGCGGGTGAATTAATCCTTTATTTGCTTCTGTCAGTCACAGAAAAATGTTTCCATGTCAGGCTTCTGGCAAGACAAGAGGGCTCTGTTTAACCGTAGAGACAAAAAATTCCTTGCTACTTACTGAGACTGCTGAGTGTGCAGGTGCTTAAGCAGACACCACCTTCAGGTACCCGGGGCAAAAGTGGTAATAACTGCACAACTTTTAACAAAGAAAACTTTGAATATCATTATTGCATTCAGTTGCATTCTGTGAATGCACAGCCTGAGTGGGCTTGTTCACCATTCAGAGCTGACCTTCATTCATAGCGTGGCCGTTTTTGGCCATTTCCTGACGTTTCCAAATATCAGCTGTTCAGTGTGTTTTCTGTCAGTTCCTTTTTTGAATAGGAAAAGAAGGCATTAGGAATAATAGGTCATTAATGAGATAATTCTGTGCTTCATTTCACTGCTGGCTGTGTTACTACCTTGTGAGATAAGCCAGCAAAAAGAAAACACACTGACTAGTGTGACAATTTCCTGTGACAAAAATCACTGCAGCTGCAGTCAGTATTTCTGAATCAGAGGAGATTTTACATTAAATAATAATTCCTCCCTAATTCTGTAACTTCAGTTTCAGCTGTCTGATGGTGCAGGCTGCAATAGAAGCTTACACTTGCCTTCAAGTTCAGTTTTTAGGATTATCTGAGGAGTGCAACAATCTATTCAAATTATTCAGTGACTTTGTTAAATATTATCACATGGAAAATAATAGGAGTAGGAGAATATATTGAATGCCTCAGGGTGATGTAACTTCGGTGTTATTAAATATTGATTGAGAACAAGCAATTAGGTTAATACAGAGTTTCAAAGGAACACAGAGGCTTGATATTTTCAGACCTGCTCACACTCTAGGATGTTGTATTCTTACTCACTTTCCAGGGAGATAGCATTCCTTTTTCCTGAACTCTTATGCAGATGTTTTGAGTGATATGGGAAAAAATTGTGGCATTATTTTCTGTCTGCTAACTATTACTGTGCCTAGACAACATTTCTTGATGCAGAACTAAAGTTTGGGGTTTGCCCTTTAATCAGGGTTTAATTCCTGCTTTGAAAATGATACCTTCTTTGGTTCACCAGCAGGAAATCAGTGTTAATAACAGGGATTGCCTTTTTGGTTTTGACTGTTGTTCTGTTTCCTCCAGAGGAGTAATATATTTTTCCAGAGAGCACATTCTGCTGACCGCACAGTACAGTCTCCAGATTTCTGTGAAGCTGGTATTCCATAAACTATGTGAGCCAAAACCCTCAGGCCCTGTCTTTCTGTAGTAAGGTGTTTTTTAAAAAATGATAACAAAACATGCCTGCTCCCGTGACACAGCCTGTGGAGGAAGCCTTAGAGGCTGCCTTCCTTAAATTTGCTCTGGCTTGGGAATAATGTCCTCCAAATGTTAATTGTCTGAAAATCTAGTGACCATTAAGAACTAATTACCAAGGTGCCATACAGATACATGAAGAATGTATGAAACATTAGAGGATAACTTCTTATCATGCTACAAAAATTCAGTTAGAAGTACTTTCTGCTGCTCTGTGTCCTTGTTCGTACATCTGAATCTCAGAGGAGAGCACATCTGCTTTTTTATCTGCAGAGAGAATGTATGGCAGGAATGAATCCAAAGGATCAAGGAAAAGAATAAGTCTGTAGAGTCCTTCCTTTGGGGACAGACTTTAGACAAGCTGTTTTCTGGATCTTTTCAGTCCTCCAGATTGGTTGTAGAGTCCACTTCTTAAATATTTTTTCCTGCCAGATTTTCTTGTGAAATCACTACATGTGTCAACATCTCAGGTTAGTTTGGGATTTAATGTTGGCTTCGTACATAAATGGGAAGCATTCATCCAGGGGGGAGCACCTTCTCCTAGGCCTTGCTTCTCTTCTGCAGCCTGGCAAGAATTCAGACTTGTTTGTAAGTCATTGGAAATATCGTAGCAATGTGTGCCCAGTCACCCAAGAATGTAGGTGAGCCCAGGCAGGGGTCTGCTATGGAATGAAGGTATGTTGAGAATTTAGTTTGCTGCCTACAGTGATATCCCATGTTTATTAAATGAAATATGAAATACAGATGGAAGTCATCACAAAGGTATATGGCTGAGTTTGACTGCTGAACCGGGTGCAACACACTGATTTATATTGGAGATTAATTTTACTCCTAAATAGAAGAGACTTCTGGGGAAAGAAAAGGAGTGTACCAGCCAGCACTGTCAGAATAAAAGGAAATCAGTGTGCTAATTGGAATGGCTGATGACAAAAAATTCAGCTATCTAAATATTTTGTCTTATTTTTTTATAAATGAGAGTTAAATTGCAATGTAAAAAGAAGCTACAAACCCTAAAATAGCAGTTCAAGAACAACTGGCAAGAATTAGCAATCAAATCATTGTACATGTGAAAGTTATTACAGCTAAAATAAAAAAAAAAATTTAGATCAGGGTTAATTATAAGATGATGCAGTAGTATAATTAGTATTCTTCCTATGGAGGATTATGGGTCCTTCTAAATGCCCTTTTTGATTGCCTTCTTCCCTTTTTTAATTTCCTCCTTGTCCTTTTTGATTATCTACCCCATGACCCTCAGGGCTCCTAAATGTAATGCAATTGGAATAACATTTTTGTTAGAGGTGTTTTTTTATATAGGCTATTAACCTCTTGCTTACCAAGCACTGAGAAATTCTTTTCTGTGAGAGCTCCAGGAGCCATAGAGGGACTTGCTGGAATCCTTGGAGTTTTTATGTAGTGCAGCTTCTTGCCTGTCCCAAAGCAGTCTCCAAGGATATGTCAGTAACTGATGTGCATGAGAATGAGCAGAGAGAGAGGAGAACTTCCTTGGGGTGTATTTTATAACTTGGCAAGATAAGATCTAGTGGATCTTTGATATTTCCAAGGCTGCTTCAGTGGTCTGACTGTGAGCATTAGAGTTTAATATAAAATACTGTAGTCAATTATCCTTTAATAGGATTTTTGGAATATTGTTTCTTATTATTATTATTATTACCTTTAAGAGCAATAGGCTGAGGGTTTTTTCCAAAGGATATATTTCTCACTTCTTTGGTATCCTTAAGAGGACTGCAGGACCTAACACTTCAGTCCATTTTGGATGCCATGAAAAACAAGGGTTATTTCCTTTTTATGTTTCCTGCAGGTGGAGTAATAGCTAATATTTTGCTGCTAAAAAAACACCCTTATTTTGTATGTTTCTCTTGAGGCTAAATTTTTTGTGGAGGTTCACTCTGTTGGGAAGGAACGTTGTTTGTACCTGGACAATGAGATGATGTTGTTTTCCTGAGATGCCTTTCGATTCATATTGTTCAGTGTATACTTTGGAACCAGTGGGAGAGGCACCTCAAAAAACAGAGTGCTGGTTACTAATGAAACCAAGGACATATTCTTGCTTGTTTTCATGTAATATCCTTTACTTAAGTCTAACAAAGAGACATCCATCTCTGTTTACTAATTCTTGCCCATTTCAGACAAAGGCTAGAGCTCTGATTCTTTCAGATACTACTATCCTCTTCTCATTGTCTGATTTTTCCAAGCTTGAATAAACTTCATGTGTACAAGTAGAGTGAAATCTTGTTTTCACTTGGCCAGCAACTGGTCATAAGTTTTCTGTGCAAATCTGAATTCATAAGCAAGGAAAGCACTGTGAGCTCTCTTTAAGTTTACCCTGTCTATAGCCAATATTGATGATTTCTTGTCTGTATTTGGATTTTGCATGAGACTTATTGGAATCCAGATTCCTACCTTCTTGGACTACATCCCTTCCTCTAGGCAGTCTCTTGAACAAAAGCATCACATATGTATCTTTCGGTTTAGTCTCTTTGCATGGCTAAAAAGATAGAAATTAAAACATCTTTAAGTTTTCTCTCTAGGATGCTCAGCATTTTAATGCTTCAATAGAAAGGTCATTGTTTTTCACTCTGCCAGTAATGCAAGTCAGCTGAATTACACAAGTTCTCAGTGCATCTCAAATGGGATGTTAGCTGATGGGAGAGTTCACAGGATCACAGAATGACAAGGTTGGAAGAGACTTTCAAGATCTTTGAGTCCATCCCCTGCCCTAACACCTCAACCAGACCATGGCTCCAAGTGCCACATCCAGTCTTTTTTTAAACACATCCAGGGATGGTGTTTCCACCACCTCCCTGGGCAGACCATTCCAGTACTTGATCGCTCTTTCTATAAAAATCTTTCTCCTAATATCCAACCTATATTCCCCTTGGCGCAGCGTGAGCCTGTGTCCTCTGGTTAGGTCAGTGCTGCCTGGTGAAAGAGAACAACCCCCCTGACCACAGCCACCTTTCAGGGAGCTGCAGAGAATGATAAGGTCACCCCTGAGTCTCCTTTTCCCCAGCTCCCTCAAGTCGTTCCTCACAGGGTTTGTGTTTCAAGCCCCTCACCAGCCTCGTTACTCATTACCCCCTCTGGATGTGCTCCAGTGTCTCAACATCCTTCCCAAACTGAGGGGCCCAGAACTGGACACAGCACTCAAGGTGTGACCCCACCAGTGCCGAGTACAGGGGGAGAATGACTTCCCTGCTCCTGCTGGCCACACCATTCCTGATCCAGTCCATTGGCCTTCTTGGCCACCAGGGCACAGAGCTGGCTCATGTTCAGCCAGCTGTCACCCAGTACCCCCAGGTCCCTTTCTACCGGGGCACTGTCCAGCCATTCTGTCTCCATGTTGCAGGGGGTTATTGTGTCCAAAATGCAGGACCCAGCACTTGGACTTAGTAAACTTCATCCTACTGGACTCTGCCCATCCATCCAACCATTCCAGGACTCTCTGCAGAGCCCTCCTACCTTCCAGCAGATGGACACACACTCTCAGCTTGGTTTCATCTGCAAATTTACTAACGAAAGACCCAGTGCCCTCATCCATGTCATCAGTAAAAATATTGAACACAGTTGGCCCCCGCAAGGACCCCTGGGGGACACAATTGGTGACTGACCACCAATTAAATATTTAGACTCCCTTTATAGCAAAGACTCTGTTAACTGAAACATTTTGATGCAGTCTTTACATACAGGCAGTTTCTCTGTTGGTGTTTCTGTGCAGGTGTTTTGCCAAACAGATTCATTTAAGGGTCACACAGGTGGCACTTCAGCACAGTGACACTAATCTGGTGGCACTAAACCAGATTCATTAGTGCTGGTTGAGGATGAAGGAAATCAGGAAACTTCTAAGAAGAGAAAGTTTTCTACTCTGTGTTAGCTTGTATAAATATTGGTTCAAAATTTCCTTAACTACTTTAATTTTAAAAAGTGAGACTCAAAACAGCTTTAGATGTGAAAACAGTCAAGTAGCAGTAAATAAAGCCTGCTTGATCCATCACCTTTTACAGTGCTGGCTTTGATTAAGCAGGTGTGAATGTTAGCATGGAATTGAGTCTGCAGTACCTCGTAGATACCTGGAAAAGAGCTTTATGATGAAAGTGTGAAGTGATTGTTTTGTTTCCTGAGGTAGAATTACTGTTATGTTTAATGTTCAGTGTCTGTGGTCTGCTTTTCATTGAAGGTAATTATCAAGGAGACACTAGAAAAGCCACGTGTGGGGCCAGGAGAGGAGAAATGAATCCAGTTGTATTTTTGTTCAGAGAGCTGGGTGCAAGAACGTCATCATTGCCTGTTTTATGCCAGTGTGAAGGAGTTCATATAAACTCATCTGAAGAAGAGAAGCTGGCAACAAACTCTTAAAAATTTTCTATACAAAAGTAGTATTGGTTGAGGTATTAGTGTTGAATATGACTAAAGAAAGCGATCCTAGCCAAAGAGCACAGAGTCACTCTTTCATGTAGAAAAAGACACTGATGGTGTTTTTTAAGAAGTGTTACCAGGTAAAACTCATCATTTTTTCATTGAGTTTATGTGCACCTTACTTTGCTTTGTGATATTTGACACATTTTCTTTTGAGGAAAAAAATGCTTCTTTATTTTAGAATTTCCATTCTAATGGAATATTTGTGTCACATGGGCAATATACATTTGCTGTAAGTCGTTGGCTACCACACTTAAAACATTCTTGGGTGTCGGTACTCTCTTTGAAGTATTTTAGAATGAAAAGGCTGGGTTTTCAGGCTGCCAGACCTGGAAGCTTAGGTAGGAAGACTGCTGGGAAGTTTTCCAGTGCTGCATCTCTGCTGAGACCTGGGCAGTATGAAAATGAGTAGCTTGGCCACGGCACCAGTAGACTCTAAGCCTTTCTGCTGGCACATCCCAGTTAGAGAGAGCTGAGCTAGAGAGTTCTGGAGCCCTCTTTTCGTACAGTCCAACTTTAGTTTCACCACTCCTCCTCTCCTCTCTCGGGTTCTGTCTCAGAATGGAGTGGTGCTTTCGGCTGGTTTGTGTTCTGCTTGTGAAAGCGAAAGAAGGAAAAGGAGCAGACGGCGCAGCGTTCCTGGAATACGCTGGCAGCGTGCTCTCGAGATGAAACAGCTGTGTGTGCACAGCTCCCAGCTTGGCTTCTGGGGACCAGCATGCCCTTGCCTTGCTTTACTGGCTTCTCTACTTGGTTCCAAAATGAGTGGTTGCCATTTCTATTTTTCTTGCTTATATAAAACACCTTCAGCCAAAGATCAGGGAAAAGGAAGTAAGGAAACAAAGGCTTAAATTCTGCATTTTTAAGGAAGCAGTAGATATTCCCATCATTTTAAAACTGTCTTCTTTTTATTCTGTGTTAACCAGAATAAATAATATTTCACTTTCCCCCAAGGTTGTGAAACAATAGAACCTCTCTTGGTCTCAGATGCTAAAGATTGTTCTGCAAATCTGTGAGCATTAAAGGCTGGGTCTAGACTCTGCATGCACTGCCTCTGCCATCCGAGGCTGACCGTGGCTTTGAGTTTGCCATGTGTTTTACATCCACAGTGCCTGCAGAACGGTGAGGATGGGAGTCTACATTCCAGCCAGTCACCTTCTGGGGCTTGGTCTTTGGTTTAGCAAGTGAGGTAACTTGAACAGGAGTGTTTGGGTGTGTGGGTGATTGAGGGGCTAACTTGAAAACACAGCTGTAAGAAACCCACCCAAAGAGCCTGCCAAGGCATTTCTGCAGGCCAGGCCTACCTTTCTACTGTGTTCAAGGCCTGACATCCTCTGTGCCAGCCAATGTCTTGCCTACCTCCAATTCAGTAAGAAATTGGCCTTTTGCTGTTCTCTGAAAAAGTTGCTTGTGAACAAAATTGATTAAACAATTTTTTTAGAGTTTTGGGGTTTTGTTTAGTTTTGTAGTTCTGTGATTTTGGTTTTCATTTGGTTTGTGGGGTTTTCTGTGTTAATAGCTTTTTTTCAGTTGAGACATTTAAGGTCCCATGTTCTAGATGTGATTGAGAAAATGCAATGGTGATTAACCTGCATTCCTTAAAATCTGTGCTTTTAGTTTCTTTCCTAGTAAGCTGGTATGACTCTATTGGTTTCTTGTGCTTTCTAGTTTATTGTTAAATAAGCAATTTGTAGTGGAGCTTAACAAGGCTGGAGGAGCATTGTGAGGGAATACACGCATGGTTGTTCATCTTCTAAGATGTAGATCAGGATTTTGTATAAAACCGATTCTTGTCTTCAGTAACCCATGAAGACATGAAGTGAGGGGAGGACAGGACCAGAGTTTCCTTGTGCCCTGTGCTGTCCCTGCCTGTTTCCCAGGGGTTGTGCAGCAAAGGAGTCAAGTTACAGCTTGGGAGGGAGGTGGGGATCAAGGTCTTCAAAGGCCTGAGTCTACTGCTTGTTGTGCATCTAAAGGAAGGAATTAATGTCTGCCAAGAGAGAAAATGAATGCCAGCTTTTGGCAGGGACACTGCAGTGTGGGCTTTTGAAGAGAAAAGTCTTTCTCAGGGTTGTGGGGAAAGCGATGTTTCCTGGTTTTGGTACCTGTCCTTGTGGTTCAGTCTCAAATTGAAAAGATGGTTTGATTCCAGCATGCTTTGCTTGGCCAACACAGGCAGGTAGTGCTTCTGATACCAACCCTGTTTGCAACCTTAATCAAATCAGAAAAGCTCAGTCACTGTGTTGGGTGGTGTGTTGGTCACCTATGCTCTAGTCAGGAGTCAGAAGGTTTTAATTTGACATAAAATGGGAAAAAAATGGTATACAAGACACTTTTCTCCACATTGAAACTCACAAAAGATAAGGAACACTGCTTGACACAGAAACCACAAAAGCTGGGAAATTACAAATTACAGATATTAGTCATTCTTTACTGGCAAGAGGAGGCAATAAAAAACCCCAAACGTTCAAATATGGTGTGGCAAATAAAGTGACTTTTCTTAACAGAGGAGGCAGCAGTGGTAGGATCTGTTCATCTCGAAAATGTTGTGTGTGATGAGCAGACACCAGTGGGCTGCCCTTTTGAGAAGGTTTTGACATATACGAAATTCTTCTATTCATTTAATAATAACTTGCTACTAAAACTGTAGAGTTGGTCTCGTTCACGTTTTCTCTGGCTACACTCTGGATGTGAGAAATGATCTGTCTTTCTGACTTGCAAAAATTTCAGCCCTTTGTTATGGCGACTCTTTTTTCCATAAGAAAAAAAAAACATAAGAAAAACTAGGGCAAACCTTGAGGTCTGCCAGATTTTTCAGAAGATGCGATAATTTTGCCAGAAGATTTGCTTACACTCTGCATATAATGAGGAATAGTATCCCCTTGAATGAGGTTAAGTTATATAGCATTTAAACAATTAGAATATATTATTAATAACTTTGATAAGTAGAGTGATGTCTGTTCAGTGCATGGAAGCATTCCAGACAGAAAGGAAGGTAGGAAGCTGTGCTAGATCAATCTCTTAACAAGCTGGTTTTTCAGAGATTTTTCTGTGAACCAGTGAATATGAAAGCTGTGTTTAAAAATTTAAAGCCTTGATATGTTCCAGTTCTGTGGAACAGCAGAAGGAAGAAGCATTTTACAGTGCTATAATTCCCTATCCAGCAGCTTTTTCAATTAAGATGTTTATGACAGCTGTTTGTACTTGATGGAATGCACAAAGACTTGGTCATTAATATTGCATTTGTCCAAGTTATTATTTGTATTCAGCGGGTCAGGTGGTTATGATCCTGCTGTTGTCAGTGCAGTAAATGCACTCTAAGTTCCCCAAGAAAATCCCCATCCAAACCCTTTCCCCCTCCCTTTTTATCTTTCCAGAGGCTGAGAATTTTGTAGGAAAAATATTCAAGAGCAGCGAGTTATGGAGCTTTTTTTCCTAATGCAGTCATTTAACAACTTCAAGCTGGCAGTGATCCCATCCACCTTAATCCTCTTCACACTTTGCGAGCAGTCAGCCGAGAGCAAGAGAGCACTGGGACTTAATAGACTGCAGTGTTTGAACTATGGCATTTGTGTTCAGCTTCCAGAACTGGCCCTAAGTGCCTAGTAAACCCTACAGCTTTGCTTTCATTAATTAGAGACTCCCTTCCACTGATTTGTGGAAAACATTGGCCAGCATGGTCTTTCAGCTCAGTAAATATTTATACAACTCGTGTATGATTTTTAGTAATGAATACAGCTCATTTTCAGGGCGTCCAAAGGAGGCTCTTTCCAAATATTAACAAATTCCTTGCGTGACCCACGCTGAACATGGCAATTCAGGTTGCAAAAAGTTAAATATAAATCTTGTCTGGTTTTGAAAGGTTTTTTTTTTCTGAATTCCACTTTGCCATGTCATCCTTTTTCATTACATTTGCCAAAAGTTTGGGGGGGAAATGGAAAAAAAAACCCACAAATAAACCAACGATGGAGAGCAATTACTAATTTAAACCAACTGGCCACTACTGTCATTGTGTATCTGTCAGCTGGATGTTGTGCCATGATGCTGCTAGTTAGAAACCTATCAGGATGTGTTTATATGAGTTTTCTGGGATGTATTAGCACCTTTCAGACTTGATTGTGTTTGTCCTCACCAATAGAATCCCTGTGAGGCAAGGTTACCCCTGTAATGCAGATGGAAGCCAGAAATTGAATGCCTGGCTCGTGGGCACATCCAAATCCTTGCCCAAATTGTGTGGGAAAATACCCCCCCTAGCTATTCACACATATGGATTGAGCTGCATATGGAAATGCACAAATGAAAATGAGCACTGAAACATCAAATTCCTTTTTGGAAATATCACCAGAGCTACTGGGAGAATTGATGCAATGTTATTAATTAGTTGTTAGTAGATTTGTGCTTTCTAAGTTCTCCCAACTTATGTTTTGGGGTTTTTTTTAGTTGTCTCTCCTGTGTCCTCTTAGTTTTGTTTCAAGTGTTTCAATGCCTGGTCGCATCTGTGCAGTGCTACTGATGTTACCAAGTAATGTGTTATTTTTATATGAAGTGTCTTAGGCAGGAGTTTCTCTAAGCTTCTCATTTCTTAATGTACGCAATTTGGAGAGATAAGAAAACAAAAGTACCTTAACTCTGAAAATATTGGTAGAACACTCAGTGCACATTTTCCTGGGGATACTTGGGTTAGCATAAATATTTGGACACGAGAGAATGCTAACCTAAGTCTATCCAGTTTACTGCACTGTGGTGAGATAAATCCATAGTAATATTCCTTGAAAATAATTTCTAAGGTGGCAAAACCTTGTATTTAAGACTGTAGAATACAAGAGACATCTCATCACTTTTTAATGCATACCTTGATATAACTATAGTGAGAATTAATTTCTTTTTAGTGTAGCTTTTTTTTCTTGATCAGTTTATTTCACGTATTAACTGGTGGAGCTGTTACCCAGAGTGTTGTGGGCAGGCTGTTTTATCTCCAAAGTGAGCGTGATAGACCGGCTGTCTGCCTCAAGGCACGTGCCAAATCCCACAGTCCTGAGCCTGCAGGTCAGGGTGTGCTGTGCCAGCCCATGCTGGCCATGGTGCACTTCATGGCTGGGGCTTTGGCTTGTGGAGTGTGTGGTGGCCCCAGAGAATCAAATGATCCCTCAGCTGTTAAGTCCTCCTTGAAAACAGTTGAAACTCCTCAACAGCTGTTTCATTGATTGGTGTCAAATCTGACAGCAGCCAGGTGTAAAAGAAGGGGGAACGCTGGAATTGCTGTAGGAGGTGTCCATGGTAGTGGTGACTTCAGTATTCTCGGGAACAGATAATGCAAAGAATGAATTAATTAATTACTAATGAATGAATCTTCACCTATTATCAAGTAATTGACATTCAGAGGTATCATTCACGCTTTCTATCTGCAGCTTATAGGAACTCCAGGCACCAAAATTAGGTACCTAAACTTATGAGCTGCACTCCCTTTCTTTCTGGCCCAGCTGCAGCAGCTCTGGGTTAGTTGAGGCACATGTGCATGACTGATTTCCATGCTGTGCTGTTCAGATCCAGTCTGGGAATTGGCAGAGCTCAGCTGCCCAGCTGAGGACCCAGCTGAGAGTTGCCAGGGGATTCTCCTGGCTGTGAATTGGCAGCCCTTGCCTTGATCTCCAGTTAGGGACCACATTTCAGCCGGTACAACTCTTGTGTTGCTAAATTTTAGTATTGTAAAATAGGTAGTTGCTGAATTTGCTGTATTCTCCAAACAATCATAAACCTACCTGTAAGGATAATCATCTGTAATTTCAGATTTTTAAAACTGAAGACTTTTCTTATTAAATTACGTTCTTCCTGTATTTTGTCTTTTTAAGAATAAGAGGAACAGCCTTGTTGAAGTTGCTTACTGTTTGGTAATATCTTAGATTAACTCTGTTTTAGTGCAGGAAATGTAAGAAATCTGAAGCCGATGTAATTTTCTCACTGACCGTGCACCAGCTGCATTCAGGGCTTTTGCTGTCTACAGTTGGCAGTTGCCTTGGCCCCTTCAGAGAGACCAACACTTGGCTGCTTAAAATATAGGAAGTCATTTAAGCACTTGAAATGTTTGGATGAGAGTTTTCTTTAAATCAGTGAGTTAGCGCTGAGTTTTGATGAATGAGCCTGAAGAGCTCTCGCCCCACCTTTAGGGCTTGTTCCTGCTGCTGGGAGAGCAGTGGCAGGGGAGACATTTGCCCTGCTGCAGCTTGCTGGATTAAAGAGAACCCTTTGGTAGCAAATGTTGTCACTGCAGCAACTTTTGCAAGCACTAAATTTACTTATAAGAAGTTCTTTTTTAATTGCCCCAGGACAACCCTTTCTTTGCATGTCATGCTTTTGCCTGGAGAAAGTTTTTATATGGAAATACTTTTTTTTTTTTTTTTCCTAAGATGGTATAGAGGATGTCTAGAGTTTGTCAAGCCAATTGATCCTCCAGGGAATGTGCTGACTTTCAGTATGTATGGAGGATTTTTAAAGCAGCTGAGCAAAATCCCTTCTAAGATAAGACGCTTTCTATTTTGTCAGTTAAGAGCATCTTCAAATCGAAATAGCTCAAACATAATCAAATCTCCCTTGCTCAATCCCTTGCCTTCTCCTCCCAACCCCCTACACAAGCCATCCCCAAAAGGATAATCCTGGCAGTGATGTCATTAGAATGAATTTACAGACCAGTGCTCAATTTTCTTGTCTTGAGCTTCAGTTGCTAATACTGGTAAATTTGAGCTGTGTATGTAAAGGAGTAAGGTTATGCCTTTTCCTTCCACCCTTGTTTAATTTCCCTGGAGCCCTGAGAAAAAATAATGTGGATTATTTTGATATTTTCATGCTTTTTTCTTTTTTTTTGTCTCTTTTTTTTTTTTTTTAACTGATATAGAGCTTCATATTGCTCCCAAACATTTGTAAAAGCTCTTGCTGTATTCCTGAGGGAATCCTTGTCTTCAGGGAACAGAAGGTTTAAGGAAAGAATTTTGCTGGCTAAATGTGGTTAGAGATAGTTTCAGTTTCTGGTAGGTGTTGTAAACAGTGATATGAAGTATAGAATAGACTAGAAGTTATCTATTTTAACAAAATTTTCCTGTTTTCTCAAAATAAACTCTTTTCATTGTGACTTTCCCTGTGATTTTGAGCTCTACAGAATATTTTGTAAATGTTAAGCAGCACACAAATAAAATCGATCCAAATGTATCAGGAATTGGGATCCATCTTAAAAACATTATCATAAGAATTGATGAGGCAAAGAGGAAGAAATGGGCTGAATGAACCTGTTTGTTGGTAGGAGAGGATGAGATGTAGGAGTGACAGAGGTTTGTGCAATGGTTGCACAGTTGATTGCTGGCAAACCTGGAGTGTGAGTGCAGTCCCTGAGGCCTCAGCGCATCCTGCTGCAGCCTGGCAGGTCCAGCCCTGCTGTGTCAGGCACAGCAGTCACACCAACAGGTTCCTGCCCACAGCCTTGGGTGTAAGGAGAGATCCATGGCACCGATGGCTTCCCTGAGTTCAGTGCACAGAGGGGAAAAAAGGCTAAAGTCAGTCTGAAACGTGTGCTGGAAGCAGAATTTTTGCTTGGGGCTTCTATCTAAAATTAACTTTCTTTTTTCAGTGCCAAGTTGATGTGCATATTGAAAGTGGTAAATACTTGCTTGAGGTACTCTGCTGTCTTTTGAGTGTAATGTATAAAAGACAAGAAACCTTTTAGATCTGAAAGAACAAACAGGCAAGGCTGACTTAGCCAGCTCATCTGAAGGTTGGTAGGCAGTGGGGCTGCCTTGTGCATCCCATCCCACAGATGCGAAGTGCCTGGGTGCACTGCAGTCAGAAATTGCAATTTTGTACCAGGAGGACACAGGAGTTTGCTGCCCTGCACAAACAGGAACACATTTCCCTACTAGCAGAGCAGGCTGCATGCAGGAGTAACAAGTGCTGGGTCCCAAATTCCAGATGATGGTAGCTGTGGTGTGGTCACTGGGTTTGTGTACAGCACATGTCTCTGTGCAGTCTTTTAGGACACTCCATAACTTAATGTGACCTTTTCTTCCCTTCTCTATCCACAACAGACATTTTCCTGCTTCTGAGTACAGCTTCAGAACAGAAAAGCTTCATTTTCTCATGGAAGATCTTTCCTATTTAATGGAAAGGTGCTCCTAAGTCCAGGATCCTGGGGAGCATAACCATTAACCCTGCCATACAATTACAGACATACCAGAGCCCTAATGTAAGGGAAAAGTACATCAGGGTGGTATTTATGCTCTGATCCTATAGTTACAGTAAACAAAACTTTACCTTACATTGTGTCATTTTGGGGGCATTGATTTGGCTTCTCTTTTTAGGATCTTCCTGAGATAGTGAATACCCCTTTTTAGTGCATATTAAAAAAAAAAAAAACAACACTCCATTCTCCATTGTTTTATGGCTTGATTCAATCTAATTCACATATCTCATAGGCACTTTCATTACAAAATTTCTGAAACATTCCTTAGGTCCAGGGCATATTAACTCCTTATTCTGTTTCTTAGACCATGTATTATGAACTGCATTTGAACTCTGTAGCATAAGCATTTCTGTGAAGCAATTAAGCTTTCCCAGTGCTTTCCCAGTAGCCCCTTAGTAAAGGGACAGGTTTTGACTGTCCTGTGCATCACCAGCCATGGCAGCAGTGCAGTGAGCATTACAAAACTGTCAGCACCCTAAACACACAGAAGCAAAACCAATGATACAGTGATGAGAAAAGAAAACCCCTGAATAGTGAGTGTCCATCCAAACTCAGTGTTGTTATGTTAATTAAATGAGTTATTGGACTGAGAGTCCAAGGTGAGTGCAACTTTGCAATTCTTGTCGTGCCATAGTATTAAATAACTGTTAAAAAGAAGCAACAAGTGCAGCATTCACAAGTAGCTAAGAGGGAATTAGAAATTTGTCAAACTCCTGTCAAGAAATGTAGTTCACATCAGGAGCAACCAGTTTATTAATTTTGCTGGAGTCGACAGACTTTTCTCCAGAGTGTTCTCCACTTTCCTGAAATAAGTTTAGTGATTTAAACTCAACTCTCCAGGGATCTTGGCTCTGAAGGAGTCTGAGATGTTGAAGTGCTACTTGTGCTATATTCAAGTCTCAAATTTTGCATGAGCTCCTAGCACAAATCCTTCTCTCTCCCTGTTTTCCCCTCATTCATCGCAGCTGTTGAAGACGACATAATAGAATCTTGCTTCTTTTCCTCAGGAGAGCAAAGCAATGAGAAGTTGAGACTCGACCTCGGAATATTTTGATATTAAAAAAAAAGAGAAAGTTACTGTGATAGGAGACAGCCTCAGAAGAATACTGAAAGGCAAATGTACAAGCACTTTGCAGCTAAAGTATTCAGTTGGGACTGATAAAGTAATGTGTGAGGAATCAATTTTTCTAGATCAAAAATATTACCTTATAAATACTTTGCAGAAAAACAGAGCAAAGAAAATATGATCCTTATTAAAAATATTGATGACCTTTCAAATAAACCTAAAATAATCCAGTTACAGTAGGAACCTGATACCCAAAGCTGGGTATTCATTTGATGCACAATGGGCCAATTTTATCCAACATGTTAAATAGATGAAAATCATTGTGATGAACAAAGGAATTTAGCCAGCTTAATGCACTTTTTGATTTTGAAAGGAGTTGCAGGGAAGAATAACCACCATATGAGACAACTGTAATTTCAAATGCTGTAGAAATCTACAAAACAACACTGAATCCTCTGTAGTCAGTGTGGGATTATCTGTTTTACACTACAGGATGGTTTGAAGAACATTCAGTAAGCATTTTCTTTGTATTCATTGTGAAATCTTAGTACATAAGTAACACGGTGACTGTAGCACACTATTACAGGAGCTACTTCTAAAAGAGAGGCTGAAATTTAATTTCTGAAATGTATGTGGGTTGCAGTATGAGATGCACATTAAAATTCTGGTCCTTAGACACATTAGATTGGTTATTTTGTGGTATCTCAGTCATCTTGATGAAGTCATGAACTGATTGTGAAAGATGCAGTGAGAAAATTCTTGCTTGGGGAGTTTTTAAATTAAGATTACTGCTATAAGCCAGGCAGCCCAGTTTATAAATACATGACTTGTAGTTACGTAACTACTTCACTTCTTTGTCTTTAAACTGCAGATAGGGCTTGAGTTTTGAGGATACATAAGCACTAACTTGATGATGGGAAGTACTGCAAAAAAGCCAACCTGATGACACCAAGGAAAACACCCATGGTAGAGCTGCCTGCTTTTTAATGGGGATGAATCTTAGTATTTTGGGATTTGCCTAAGTGTGATTGTTGGGGTTTTTTGTTTGTACTTTTTTTCTCCTGAATTCCTCACATCTTTGCAAACATTACATCTCTACTTACAGTCAGTCACAAGGGTGTCTTGGTGAAGTGCAGTAGCCCAGGTTGATTGTCAGCTAGAGAAGGAATTGACCAAAACAAAAAAAAAATGCTGGTAGTTTGCAAGCATCTCACCTTGTATGATATTCCTGCTTGTTCTCAGAAGTTAACCTGGACTTTATCGTGGCTATATTTGGATCAGAGATGTCCCAGAGCAACTTGGATGTCAGAGCAAATGGGGTTGATAAATCACTTGGTGGTGTCCTTCACCCGTGCCGTTTGCTGCAGCTCGGCAGAGCAGCCCTCTCATGTTGTATCGGGGGGATTGTGCTGATCAGAATGCCATCTCTCAGGTAAATACACAGCCAGGGTATATATAGCCAGTTCCAATTACTTTGTAACTTTCCTGCATCCTTCTTCATCCCAGCTTTATAAACTGGCCAGCCTCTCTCCACTGCCATCAGTGTCGTACACTTGAAATGCCCGTGGATCTGTTTATCATTAAAATGGTCATCATCACAGAGCTGACCAAGCAGTATTTGTAGTAGAACAGTAGGAACTGCTGAAAGTTACTGGCCTGTAGTACAGAGGAAAAACTTAGCAGCAAGGTGCTCTTCTCTTAGGTGTTGGCAACTTTGTGATGCAAATAATATTTGTCCGTTGTCTTTACTTTGTGTGGCAGATAAAACTCTGAAGCTGAAAATTTGGGTTGGCATAGGTTAAGAACATCCTTAATGTATGCAACTGTGTTTCCATGAGGACTCCCATTTGCCAAAAATTGCCTGCCATACACCATCACCACTGGCTTCAAGGGGCAGGAACAAGTAGCATTTTTGTTTGGCCACACAAAAGCATGGCTCTGCTTTGAATACATGAATAAATTGTAGGTGGTACTGTCTTTTCACTGTTGAGTGTACAAAATTTTTGTCTCAAAAAAGTGTTAGCAGAATTGTTACCTATAGTTTTTAATTAGGCATATTTTGCTTATTTTTAAGAACTCATCTTGAACGCTCTTTTTTATGGTTATGCCTGAGAACCAAGCAGTTAAGACTGATGTTTGAACTGCTAATGAGCTTATAAATTTTTGAACTGACTGCAGTCTTGATGGTCCCTTTATTTAAAGAGAAGAAAACCTATTTGCCCAAGATCAAAAGGAAAGAAAACACTTGGATGTAATTCACCAGCTGGTCACCTTTCACCCTATCTGTTGACCAACTGCTTTCTGTGGCAGCATAGGCAGAGTTTTGTGATCATATCCTTCTTATGGACAACTCCAGGTTTTCTTCTGGTCAAACATTTCATTGGTTATCTCCGAAGAGTCAGTGAGAGCACAGAAGATGAATGGATGCATTAAAACCAACAGGTTTTATTGGAAGATATGATAGGGTACAATAATAAGAAAAAACAAGAACAATTTTGTCTGGAGGCATATTCTAAACAGAAACCCAATTTTTTTCCCTTGCCTGATGTAGGAATGTCCATCAGGTAATTTTAAATCACAATGCAATGTGTTGAGCTTTGCAATGTTCTTAAATAATGAATTAATATTGCACAAATTGTAAGTTAAAAGGACTGCAGCCGTTTGATTTTGTTCCATTTTGGTTTTGTTTGCATACTGAAAGAGCTTCGGCAGTCTGTGTGAAGATTTTCACGTGGCAGTTGTAGCTACCTGAAGGCGCAGAACTGGGGCATTGAGGCTTCCTTTATCTCCCATCTAGAGGGACTGCCTCGAGGTGAGGGTTAGTGGAATCAGGACTGCTGCAGCCTTGTGGTTGTTATCTCAGCTGGTATCTCAGGTCCTGGGCCCCTCTCTGAGAATTTCAGTTCTGCTGGAAGGACAGTTTGATTTCGTTGGCCTGAGGTAACGTACAGGAAGACAGCCCCCACCCTCTGTTTTGTAGTTTGACAATTTTCTGGATTTTATGGAAATACCCTGAACTCTTGGAGGCCAGGCTCATGCTTTTACATGTGAGGTTGTCAGTAGTCTCGAACAAAGCAGTGTGAAAGGCTTTGATAAGAGCAATGTTTAAGTGAAATGTTGCTTTGAACTTACTTGAAAAGTGTCCTTGGATGAGCTGTCTGATGGGGGAGGTCTGGGTGAGCAGACAAGTACAAAGTGATTTTATGCTTCACCATGGAGGAGAAAAGCCCCATCCCTGCCTGTGCAGTGGTGTGGGGACCCCAGCACACACATGAACGTATGCACATGCCAAACCTGCTGCTGCTTGCCTTCCGATATCAGCAAGCAGAGTTGGCAGGGATGGTGCTGCTTGTGTCATGGTCACACCTGCTGGGAAGTTCTCCCTGGCCAAGCTGACACCAAGACAGGACTGCAGTCTGTGAATCGAGTGGCCAGCAGTGAGGGTTGGCTTTGGGGGACAGAACTGGCAGTGGTTGGCCATGGGTGGGCTCCGTGGTATTGGAGGCCTTTTTCATCCTAAATGATTTGATGATTGATTCCCCTCAGGAGACTGCACACATTACAGAGCTTCTTGCCCATATACCTAATGCAAGTTAAACAATTTGTTCCTGTTAATGTGCTGATAGGACAGAGCCTTAGGCTGAAGGGACTCTTCTTTGAATGTCACAGGAAGGAAAAAGTGTGGTGCCTACAGTGGTATCTGCCATGCTCCTGCCAAGGCTCTTCTGCCACTGATAAACTGTGTGAAACAGGGGCTGGCAGCAAGGCTCCAGCAAAGATAAAATACTCAGAACGTCTGTGACTGGTTTTAGGAAATGTTTCGTTTCCTTACACCCTGTTTGTGTGTCCCTCCAAGGGCTGGAGGGGCTTGCTTGGATTTGTGCAACTTTGTACATTGGCCTGGATTCTGTCCATGTAACTGTGCTGCTCTGCAAGCTGTTTGGAAATCCTTGTGATTCACTCAGTTGTGTAACAAGTAGTCATTAAAATAAAGCTGCTCTGTGGTCTTCCTATAAAGGCTCCTGCTGGAAACAGTCTCATACAGTTCTGAACCATCTTTGACTTTTAATGTGTGGAATACAGTATAAATGTGGGATTGATATTTCATGTACTCTCTGGTGATGTTTGTCATGTAAGAATTTTATGGCTAATTAAGGAAGATTCTTTTATTTTTTCCTAATGTAAAACAATGTTTATTTGTGACAACAAAAATACATTAAAGCTCAGAGGGATTCTCAGTGAGGTTGTGCAAGAAGGAAGAAATGGCTAAAGTTCATCATCTTTACAATTAGGAGCAGTTTTGGATCAGAAAATCAGTTTGGCATCTGTTAATAATTCTGTATTTGGGAAAGTCTAGAAATAGCAGGGAATTCTTTCAACTGTCGCTTGTACAGGTGACAACTCAGGACAGTGATTTCTCTCTTATGAATACCTTTGAAAGAAGTCATATATATTCTCATTTTCACAGGTACTATTCTCACTTTAAAGGTAGGGGAGGCTGTCAGCTGCTAAAAAATGAAATCATAAAATGCCTAGATGATGCAGGAAGTCTCTCTTAGAAGTAGGAAGCCAGTCTGAATTCCAAGGGCTAAAAAAATCAACTACCTCAGTGAAATAATGTCAAAGCATTTTTAGAATATCCTTGGGTTTTTTAATCTGTTTATTTTTAAAACTTTGTATCTGTATTTGAGTATAAAGTAAAAAATTGTATTATGGAAAATTTTCTGTAGCTAATTCAGATACAACCATATAATTCAGGCAACTCCTTAAAAATATAGCTGTAAATAGTTTGTTGATAGAACTTGAGTACAAGGAACAGCTCTGAATCTTAGGATAGAAAGGTTGGGGTTTTTTCAGTACTGAAGCACTTCAGTCAACACAGAGTCCTATGACTTTGTTACATACCTATTGACATGAGAACGTGATTGATCTAGACTTATTGAAAAACCTATAACCTTGTTTCACATGGTAAGATCTTTTCTTTTAATGAAAGATGTAAAAAAGTGGGAAAATCTGAAATGTTTAAAAACTTATGTTATCATATTTTAAGTTGAGGGATTTTTTTTTTAAAGAGATGTTTGAGTTTTGTTTTTAGTTTGGAGGGGTTCTGTCATAATTTTGGAAAGCCTCCTTGTTCGTAGTGGCTCTTGTCCTTGATTCATGCTACCCTAGAATCTAATTTTAATTTTTTCTTGAATGAACTGTGAGCAGTAGAGTCTAGTTTGGAAACAAAATAGTGAAATTACTTGGAGTCCTTTCAGTAGTGTGCACTGATCATCATTAACAGCTCTTGTGTCCTAGACAAGGACACTGTTTTGCTACATGATTTTCTTCTGGTAAATTCGCTTAAGTTGTGTTTGCAGTTCTTGTATATGTGTTATTTCACCTTGGTCAGTATAAACAATAGCCCCCAAGGATTACAAAATTCCTTCAAGCCAGAGATCTGTACAGAATTAAACAGAAATCACTATTAAAGTTTCTGAGAGGATGAACTCCTTTCTGAGTATGCCTGAATCTGTTATTCTGCCTTGGTAGGTTCTCTGCAAGTGTCCCAGTGTTACATATAATCTTCTGCTGTAATTGCCAGCTTTGTGTGGTGACAGCAAAGAAGAATTGGAGTGACAGGATGAAACACAGTGGGATCCAAGCTTGTAATATGTTTTCTTTCTGATTTTACACAATATGTCAGGCAGGAGGCTTAGAGTTCAAAATTTTAAGGTTCAGATGTTTTTTTTCTGTGGGATTTCCAATCTGTTCTAAAACCCCCAAGTTCCAAAACATGCTAGGGGCATAATGCTGGCTTGAGGGGAGGGTAGGAGAAAGTTTAAGAAAAAGAGAAAAAGAAACACATATTGATATACCCACACCCATGAGCAAATCATCTTACACCCAGAGCATCTCCAGAATGTGCTGTCATCAGAGCAGTGTTCATCACCTGATCTGGACACAAAAAGCAGAGCAAAAGGAAACACAGTGGTGCTTAACAGGAGTCCTGGAGATTAGCTGTGTGCTCTGCCAGTGATGCCTGTGTTTATCCACGCAGGCTTCTGAGGGAGAGTTTTCTTGGAGGTTTAAGAAAATTGCACTCAAGAATATTCTTCTTTGATATTTTGCAGAGTAATGTATTCTGCCAGACAAAGGCCTTTTTACTTATCTTTCTGTACATCAAAGTGTGTTTTCCCCTTGAAATATGGGAAGCTGACAACTGTACAACAGCAGCAGGGATCTGGGTTCACAGAGTAAGCAGTGTTTCATTATGCTGCTTTATTTGGATGGGCAACTGTGAGAAATAGCTTATGATGTATAAAATATCTGAGTCTCTTTTTGTACTTTAAGACATTGTTATCTCTATTTGAAGTTGGCTAGTGAAGGTCAGTCAGGCTAACTGCTTGCAAAAGAATATCCTGTCTCTGTTGGTAGATACTCTTTTCAAAGTTCATTGCATCCAGCTAGCTATTTTTGTAAATACCACCCATCATGGCAAATTACATACAGTTAGTGGGAGGGGGAAAGGGAATGGTGTAGAAGTTCTTTTCATTTAGAAAAAAATCAATTGTTGTAAAGAGCATCGCATAGCCATGATGAAAAGTCTAAGAAGTTAATTTGTTTAAGATTTGGTGTTGATCAGGAATGTCAAATTGCAGTGCGGAAGTGATACATTCTGTGATAACTGTAATACTGAAACTTTCACTCACTGATAACCATGGCAGTGATATACTGTGGTATTTTCATGACATTTCCTTTGCTTTACTTTGAAGTCTAGTTGGTTAAGTCAGGAAGTCTTTCTGTATTAGCAACACTGAAGTTGTTTCTTCCTCTTTTATGTTTTTTATATTTGTTGTTCAGCGAGGATGGAATGCTGGCAGTGTAGGAATGTGCTAATACTGGCAAGCAGTCACTCTCCAGCCTATCACATTTAAAAATGGGATTTTATATTAAGTAACATTTTTAAAGGAATCAGTAGGTTCTTTGTGCTCATATTAAAAATAAATCTATGTCTTTCAGTGAGTGGTGTGTTGGGTTTTATTCTATGATGTCTACTCAAAGCTACATAAACTGATGGTCCTGCACCAGAAATATTTACAAACCAGAGCAATCCTTGGTAATCGTGCCTGATCTTGTGAAGAAAATCACCAATGTATGTTGGACTTGCAGAATTAGTTTCTCAAGAGACCCTGCTGATTTTAAGACTGCACAGGAGAGGCATTCCCATGTAGATGCAAGTGGGATGTAGCACTGGCCCAGAGAGAGACAGAGATCTTGTAACTCCCCCTTTTTACATTAAGTGGTTTTCTGTCTGATTTTTTTTTTCCACAAGACCTCGTTTCTAGGGTATTATTACCTACCTTGAATGTTCTGAATAGCAGTCATTGGCTTCCTGCAATGGGAGGAAATCTGTGCACAGTGTTGCATCTCCAATGTTTATATTTCAGTCACTAGTTATAATGTATGTAATTTAGGTATCTTTTTGGATATGCTGGTACTTTTTTTCTAGTCGCTTAGACTTACCTGTGTGAAAAGGAAGGCTATTTAAAACTCTGTAATTTATTTCACATCAGTGAAGATTACCAATTAATTTAAAGCTAATCCTGTTGAACTCATTGGCAGCATTCATCCTTGTTCCACCAGACTGCAGCTACTTTAAAACCACAGCTTAAAGCAAAATACTTTGTTTTCAATGCAACCACCAGTGGAATGATGAAGATGATGCGAAAATATCTACCTCTAAGCTGTTGCTTTAAAAGGTTATCTAAAAATATCTGCATAAACCAGCTAAAAGGTTTTACCAGATGATAATCGGTAATTATTATGGAAACATCTGATTTGGAAAAACCCACGACACATCTCACATTTAGAAAGAAAAAAAAACGTAAAAAAACATAAGCACCAATATTTCCATCAGTGCAGTGTTTCATGTATCAGGGAAAGTGGGTCCTCAGTCAGCGAATACAGCTAAGTCTGTTTTGTGCTGTGGCAAATCCCATTGTGAAGAGGCTGTGAGTAATCAGAAGTGACAGCATAAGCACTTTCTGTTCAAAGTGATTTTACAGAAAGCATTATTTTCTGAGAAAAGTACACATATGGCTCCCATAATGCTGAAAGAGCACTGCTGTATCCATTTATTAGCACTAGTGTTGGGAGAGGAAGTTTTGCAAATGGTGTTCAGATTTAAGATCTTTTCCTCTACATTTCCATTCCATAAAACATCCTTAAAATCGTGGGAATCAGCCAGATAGGCAGGGGCAAGGCACAAGTGTCTGCCAAGGGGATGTGAGGACAGTTTGTGAAGATGAGGATGCTGTCAGGCGCTCTACCTGCTGCTCAGGGGTCACTCAAGAAGTCAAAAAGCAGCAAAAATGCTCCTTCTTGTTGGAAGAGTCAATGGGCCAAGAGCAACCATAATTTTCAGTTCCAAGGGTGAGACAGACCCTTGAAAAACCTGGAGAGAGGGGTTTGCATTCATACCAGAAGCCTGAATACCATGAATGCGTTTTGATGTGGATGCTTCAGATCTCTCTGCTCCTTGTGGCATGAGCCCTCTTCTTGCCCTAAGCCATTGTTCCTGTAGCAAGGCCACCTCTTTGTCACACCCTCCTGTCCTGTCCTGTCCCCTGCTCAGGGCCAGCCAGTAATGGTTGGACTAGAATGAAAACCAGAGTTTTACTCTTAAAAATTATGAATTTAAAGGATGAATTTTCCCCCTGTAGTAGATACTTACATCTAAAGGAGTTTATTTTTGTTGTACTTGGGTTTTTTTGTGTGTTTGTTTTTATTACTTACCTCAGCTCCTTGTGTGAGTTTGACCAAGGCCTTTCAATTTAAGCTGATACACGTACATAATCAAGTTCTAGTATTCTGATTGCTGTAAAATGCTTACCAGTGTCTCACATTTACAAAACTGCCCAAAGGAGCTACTCAGAACTTCACTTCCCAAACCCTGAAGCCTCAGCTTTTCAGGGAAAACAAAGGTCCCAGTGCTAACACTTGTAGAGCTTGATAGTTCAAAAACTAAACGCCAGTACCAACATTAGAAAGATTTTAAAAAAAATCAAAAAAATCCTTATGATGATTATGTCAAACTTGATAGCTCAATATTTGGGATTGGCACTCGGGTTTTATGTGTCTATCATAACCACAAATAATTTGAAAACTGTTTGCTTTGGAGGTTAGCTCTGTATTTGCAAATAAGGTGTCTACATTTTTCTGGGTCACTGTAATTTACTGCCTCTCGTAGATGCTCCACAATCAAGAAGCCTGAAATAAAAGTCTATTTCTTTCCATAGTAATTTGTTTTAGAAGAGATGGTTGAAGGAGTTGGAGGGTAGCAAAGGAGATTCAGGTCTCTCTCTCTTTCATGAATATTAAGCCAGGCAATCCCAATTCCAAAATTCCATTACAGGCCTCGATCACAAATGAAATGTTTCAAATACTTGTACTGCTTCCAGTAACCTCTTTCTCATCATCTCATAAAATTACCCCCAAGGAGAGTGAAGCCTAAATACTGATGGGTCTGAGTATGTCACCAGTTATCTACTAAAGTGGAGACAATATTGTTTGTATTCAAGCATGAATTCCAATGACATTTAACAGAGTTAATTTTATCTTTATTTGGTATTATGAATTTTGCCTCATTCTGTTCACTCTGTTGCTTTCTTTGAAATGCCTCTCAAATTTCACTGGCACTGGACCATCATTGGTGATTGCTGCCACATGCCTGTCTAGCATGAAAACGTCTTTATTACTTCAGAAAGTCTCTCTTTAACGGCTTGGAGATATTTGCATCTGGCTTGGAATTATGGCAGGCAATAGTCATATTGAGAGAGCTGTTTGTTTGGTTGTAATGAGTGTAAGCTACAGCTTGCCATCAAGGAACTACTTGAACTTAATAACACAGCAAATGACTTCTACTGCTCAAATCCTTTCTGTCTGGGTGGTTTAATGGGCACTGGTTAATAAAAGTGTGGGAAAACTTTTGGCCATGGAAAATAAAGGGGGACTTCCATAGCATTACTGGTTTCTTCTTTTAGTGTCAGCTCCAGTTTTAAGCCAGAAGTGTGGAGATAGGCATTGCAGCAACAAAGTTGAAGCAATGCATGTTGAAACATTTATTGAGGAGGTATAGGAGAGAATATACCCTTAAAATCTTCACACAGAGGGGAGATCCTTCCACCTTTAACGTACAAATCATGACAATTTTCATTCCTCTTTTAGAGTGGCTGCTGTGTGTCTGATGAAATAGATTAATGATGAATTATATGTCAAAAGAATTTACTCAGTGGTTGCTTTGCTAACACTGGTGTCGTTTCTTCCCTACAGGTATTTCTGTAACAAAGAAGACTCATACATGTAAGTAATATCTTTTGATTTGGCCTTCTCTCTCAAATGGAATGCTGTTAGGCTGTGCTGTGGTGCTCTAACTGGTGTTAGTCTGGTTTATGAAAGCTCCATTTTAAAATTTCTCATGTTTTTTCTGCCTCAGGGGTTTCAGTCCTCGCCCAGAGAGTTGTTGGATGTACAATGTGTGTGTGTATATGTGGTACTCACATACCTGTTAAGTCAGAGGGCAGAAAAAGAAAGTTGTGAGGAAAGGCAGGATTCCTTACTGTAGTATATCTACCTTATAGCTGGCTGTTATCATATAACATATCCAGAAAATACAGGTGAGGAGAATGTTTATTTTTATGTCTGTTATATATGCAGTATGATTTAAATCATAAGAATTTAATTGTGCATCTTCTGCCCTTCCTGTGCACTCATCTATAAGATAAATAATTCTCTGCCTGTGCTTAAGTAACTCAATGAAAAAGTGGAGGTTCATGTTTTGCTCTCAACCATATAAGCAAGCAGCCCCCATAAGTGGTGACCTTGGAAATGGCTGTGGATGTGTGCATTTTCTTGCATATACATTTATTCCAAATCCTCTTCAAAGACATCATTTCTGGGGATCAACTCTTATCTACCCTGCAGGGAGCTCGAAGCACAGTTCTGAGAAAATACTGGGATTTGTAGCTGAAGGAGTTTGTTGAGATTCTTCAGATACTGTGGGGGTTTGGAAATCTGGTAGTGAAAGAATTGTACTTGCCCAGGATCTGAAATGGGAGTAGGCTAAAGCTGAGGCTATTACTCTCATGAAAGCCCTCTTACAGAAGAGGTGCTAGGCTGCTCAAAATTTACAAATATATATGCATTTTATGCATTTTGAAGTATTTTCACTGCAGATTCTAGGGTGTCATAAAATATCTTATATGGATTTCATTCTTATTTCATTCCTAGTTTTATAATACTCATGGAGTGAAAAATCTGACTTGAGATGATGAATTCTCACTGTGTAGAGTTAAAAAGCAGATTTGAGAATTTCAAATGAGAAGCTGATTTGTGTGAGTTTTGAAAGAAATTTTAAATGTCTCAAACTTTTAGAGCATGATGGTCCTCCTTTGCTCGCTGCTTACTGCATTCTAGACCTTCTTTGGCTGAATGATTGTTGAACTTATTGAGAGTACAGGCAGGCAGCTGAGGGCAGAATTTGGTATTTTTGGTGAACATTTGAGCTCATGCTGACTGGGATTGACAGCACAGGACACTGAAGTGCTCCACTTACCTACAGGCCAGGCAGTGTCCAGCTTCCTCCCAGCCTTGCCCGCGGGCCACCCCTGGCATGGGGCCACCCCTCTCAAGGTGCTGAGTTGCTGGGTGTTTTTGCCAGCTCGATGGAATAAGATGAATGTTGGTTTGCATTCCCCTGGGAATCAGCCAAAAGCACCCTGGGTTTTGTGCAGCTGTGCCATGAACTGACCCCCAGAGCCACAGCTGCAGCCCCAGTGCTGGGAATTTTGTAGGGAAGATGGAGAAGTGACCACAGACCTAAAGAGCACAGGAAACAGGCTCCTCACCACGCCAGGCTGGTGCAGCATTGGCACCCTGCATCTCAGCTGAAGCTGTTTCAGGGCTGTGATGAAAAAAAGATGTGTTTCTCAACTGTGAGAGATGATTAGTACTGCTCACCATACAAGGCCTTTCATCTAGTTCAAACAGAAATTAGGGTCCCAGTGTCTTTCATGTTGAGAACTCTGTGCTTCTCTAAGAGAACTGTCAAGGAGTAGTTCCCCGATTTGTTAATCAGTTGTCATGCAATTGCTGAAGCATGAACAGAAAAGTTGCCTCAATAATGGGAAGATAAGCTTGCCCATTAAGAAGGGATTAAAATAGAAGGAGCAATAGGCTGTAATTGGCATGATGAAAATGTAAGCTACGTTTGCTAGCAAATATGTATGAGGTTTCATTCTGTTTTGGTTGAAGTTCTTTTAGAATTCATTCCTGTTATGACAAATTCTCATAGAATAGGAATGAATGTAAATTAAGCATTTTTTGGCATTTCAGCATCACGTATGATAAGCTTTTTTTTTTCCCCCTTGTTGCCTAGAATTAGTTTTTTTAATTGAATAGAATAAGTTGCCAATAAAATTCACAATTTTGCAATGAATTAGAAAAAAAATAATTTAATATTAACACTTAGATACAAGAGTTACAAAGTCTGAGTTGTTGACAACTAAAAATGACAGAGTTTGTACATCAAGATATACTCTAGAATTTGCCTATCACTTTGTATTAGTGTAGATAATTTATCCAAATGAAGTTACATAGAGTAAGACTTCTGCAAAATTTAAAAAAACATTCTTGCACTTTGTGTAGTGTATATACGTTTCCTGCTCTGATTTTTAGAAATATGGATGAAATTGTCTTATCCCAAATTTACAATGAGTGACATATGAGGGTGTTGACTGACTGTAAACTTCCACTTATTTCTAATGACCTTTGATTTAATTAGGGAGAAAGAAATAGAGTGGAGAAAATGAGTGGAAAAGAGGAAAGAAATTAATGGAGAAAAAAAATTAACATAATGCCAGAAAGTTTGATATATGATGCAATTCAAACATCAGATTAATCCTTTAGAGACTTTTCCCTAACAGCTCTTTGAATTGTGCAGGTTTTGAAATTGGTGGGGGTCTGTCTCCAGTAGTTAATTTTTCCTGGATTTGTTGTTTGAGCGTCTGGGTACATTTTATCCCCTTCCTGACATTAGTGTCCAGTCAGCTGAAACTGAACTCCTGTGCTGATCACAGGTACTCAGATAGTTCTGAATCTAACAATAGCTTAATATTTGTAGACATGCAATATAGTAGTGCTGAAGAAATGCAGGTATTTCGTAATATAATTATCTAAATAAAACCTGAGAGATTTTTATCCTTTTTGAGGCATTTAATTTTATTCAAATATTCTACTTCATTGATGCTTCTCTACATTTTCTCTTTATCACAGTTTAAATGTTTCAAAATCTGACACTTTTGAACAGGGAGTGCAATGGTCTTCCAAGGAGCACTAAGGGAGTAAATGTTATCCACCCCAAAATGCCCTTCTTTGCTCAGTTCAAGTTTAAGATTAAAAAGGCTTTTGAAGAAAAAATTCATGCCTTCTGTCTGTTTGTTGAATTATTCCCTTGAGCTCACATGGCTATTTGTCAGGTTAGCCATCACTTTAGATAAGCTGTAGTCTGTCAGGTGATAGAGGACAAGTCCTGTCTCATCTTCCATACAGAGTGGGACTTCTGGTCTTTCAGTTCTTTTTTGACTCGAGAAAGACATGACTGACATTTGGATTCTTTTCTGATCATTTGATTGGCAGTAATATTTGTAAAACAAGCCTCTTCCTGCCATGTCTCATGCTCTCAATAGAGAAGTACTCCAAGTGAGTTGTAACTTTGCACAACTTCACCCTTTCTGCAAATTTAGAAAGGCATCGTTGTATCAGTGATGACAAAAATCCAAAATTCTGGGAAACAGAAGGCTGCAAAGGACCTGGCATTTAATACTGACCAACTGAGCTTTAGGCTGTCCTGAAGTGTTTAATATTTTGTTTCTGGCATTTTAAATCTAAATCTTGCCACGCTTCACGTAATTAGTTTCATGGCCTCTACCAGACTGCTTGTGACCCAGAGTTGTCACACAAATCAATCACCTTATTTTTCTTCAGATCCTTGTTTTATCTTGGGCACTGACTTCCTTAAATGAATTTGCACTTGACTGCCTCTCAGAGTAAGGGGCTTTCTGCAGATGCACGTGGAAAGTGAGTCTTGTACTGAATCCAGGATGTGATGGAACCTTCTCTCACTCTGAGTTGTGAAGAGCCACAGTCAGAAGCTTTGAAGGAGTTTGATGGCATAGCTGGAGTTCATATCTGCACTGATGGCCAGATACATTCCGTCATTTGCTTACCTTGCATTTGTAAGATAGTAAAAAATGCAGAGATTTCACAAGCCTTCCTCACAGTTTTTTGTCCAGAGCTCCTTTGGAACACTGTTTAGCAGCAGAAAAGAACCAGGAGCCCTGGCTCTGAGTGACACACACTCGTCAGAGCAGAGGTGAGGACCTGCAGGGCTGCTCTTACCTGGCCTGGATTAACCAGGTGCAGCTTTGAACTATGGGCTGCATGCTGGGTTCAGCTCTCTAGTCGTAGTGCACCTACAGTTCACTGTCACCACAGTGTGGATCATGGCTTTTCTGAGCTGAGGCCAGAAGTGACAACTGCTTCGTTCATTTAGACTAAATTATCACTATTTGGAGAAAAAGAGCATGTTTCTTCTTTTGACTTATCAAGATATTTAAATTAGAGCAATTTTTCTTAAACAACTATGTCAGTAGGTATCTCTGTATGAATTCCTTAATTTTGGGTGAACTGTTCCTTACTTAAACTGAAATTATCCTTTCAGTTAATTTCCGGCAGATAAGAAATGTTTCCAAAGCTAGATGCTGATTTTAATGACATGAGCTCCTGCTGGAAAATTAAGTGGAAACTGTGCTTTTAATTTTTAGCACTAAATAAAACCATTTGCATGAAGAACTGGCAACTTTGTTGGCAAAGGGTAGAAGTAAAGGCATCCCTTTTGCTGTCCCAAGATCCCAAGCCCTTTCCACACTCTCACGTGGAGCTCTGGGACTGTCCCTTACCCCCATCTGTAGGTGTTGTCTCGGGGTATATTTGGGCTCAGTGTTCTTTGGTAAGTACACAGGAACTTTGGACTAAGGGGGCAATTCATGTTTCAAGCTTACACTGCAGATGGGAAGTGTTGACTGTGCCACAGGGAGGTCAGCCTGACTGCCCACTGTGTGTGACAAGAGCTGGCAAGATGCAGTGACAGAGTTCAGGTGCCCACAGCTGTCCTGACAAGCCCCTGAGCCTGGACCTTGGAGTGCTGTGCCTGCATTGCTGCTGCAGCACAAGGAGCCAAAAAAAGGGAATGCCTTGTTCATGGAGTCAGAGGCATGTTCTTAGCACTGTCCTGGGCAGAGATCCCTTCCTACATCATGGCCTTCCTATCTTTGACTCTAAGCATTTACTGAGAAGAGCACACTGCTAGTTAAAAATGAAGAGGCAGATTTGGGGCAGAAGACAAGTCTTCAGCTTCTCAGATAGCCAACTGTTCTAGAACTGTTTTTCACCAAAGTTCTACAATCATATGTTAATGTTTGCAGCTTAATGGAACCCAAGACCCAGATTTCTCTTCTTCTCTGATTTTATTTTCAATATTATTATATTTACTGCCACTGCTAAAGATTTCCCAATGTTTTTGCTAGTTATTTTGTTTCATTTCATTAAAGGGAAAGCCACTGTGATTTTCTTTTCCTGATCTGCTTTATAATTACTTATCTACTGTGCATTGAACTGTCGACTTCACCTCGTGTTTTATGTACAGACTAAAGTAAGTAAACGATACTTTTCCCTCACAAAACAGGAGCCTTCAGAAAACGGATGGTTAACAGGATCTGCTGTTAGCACCAAGGCCTAAAGAGAACAGGTGAAAACTAAACCCTGTCTCCTGAGGCCAATAAAATAGCTGTTTAGTCCCCTGTGTGTAACCTCCTAATAACTTTACTGGGCAGCCTTAAGATCCCTTGGGGGCTTCTCTGCAAGAGCATTCCCTCTCTTTGTTCAGATTGCTTATTAAAAATGATTTTATAATGAAGTTGCCTCAAATAGCTGCTACTTTCCTGCTTGTCCTTGAAGCACTGTTTGCCCTGACGAAGAATCCGAAGACAGCTATCTAGGGCTGTTCTCTTTAAAACCAAAACTTTTATTGAACTACTGCTACACTTTTTTTTTTTTAACTTCTCTGCTGTGAGCCAGAGGAAGCCTCTTCATCAGCAGCTCAGCTTTATGCCTTTAATTCCCCTTCGAGGCCATCCCTGTGGAAAGTTTGGTTTGATTGCCACACAAAACACGGTGTCAGTGACTTGTTTGTTGCCTGAGAGAGAAAGAAAGTTGTCTTCTTTTTGTGTGACCAAATTATTGAGTACAGGGGTAAAGATGAAGGCATTATCAAATAATGACAGGAGGGAATATTTTTAAAGTCAGAAAGTGTTTCTGGCTGGCTTGGGAGAAAGATTACACAGAATGACAATGGGCGTGGATGTGTGATGTCCATGACATGGCTGTAGCTGAAAGCTGTGGATGATCTGGTTCTTCCTGGCAGTTTTGCACCAGTGAAATATTTTCCCTGTAAAAACTCCAACATTTATGAGAGAGACCAGCCCCGTTACCCATGTGGAGATAGCCATGGGTAAGGGTAAAGTATCCAAAGAATTTTTATTATTGTAGGTGTTGTGTCCTTACAGAACAGGTCAGAGCTGAGACAAACCTGTTGCCTCTAATCTTCTCTTAGCTGCCCAAAAGCTTGGCATGTGCCTGGGCTCCAACCCTTTGGCACACTTGGAAGGAACATTTCATTTTCTCTAAGGCTGATAGAACAGGCAATTAAATGCACTGCCCTGGAAGTCCCATGGGGAACTCTGTCTATTAGCTGCACTTGAAGATAATATCAGGTCTCTTCTCTGGTTCTGTTCTGAGTATATGGAGCACCTTCTATCTATTTGGGGGTTTTGACTCTAACCATTATTTATGGACTTACTTTACTGTGAGTTTTCTGGTAAATATCCTCAGAGAGGGTTTTTTGATGCCTTTAATAATGAAGTAGTAGGCAAACCAGAGCAAGGGAAAAACTGCAAATGAGTTGAAAAGTAATTTTAACAAATGAAGACTGATAAGTATTTCCAAAATGTTATAATCCAGTATGAAAATTTATGTCTGTGTGTGTTGGATTATAGATCAGATACTTCTAAATTGCAAATCAATACATTCCAGTTCTGCTCACACTTCATTTCTTTTTCTGGTCGCTCCTGTGGAAGCCGACAAGATGAGCAGAGACATTCTCTTAATCTTTAAAACATGTTTGGAGGTCCATTTTTTAAGGAATGATGAAGTGTTAAGAGACCGTTAAGGGGTTTCTGACATTAGAGATCTTAATTCTGTTATTGTGGTTGATGGATATTAAAAGATGTGGACATGACTCAAAAATAATTTTGAACTGTTTGTGGATGCAGGCAGTAAATACATTGGGCATGTCTGCAGTGTTCTCTTATACCTAAGTCTTGCTTTATGATTTCACAGAAGTTGCTCTTGCGTGTTTTGTACCTTTCTTTGTTCAGTCTATTAATTCCTAAGGCCATTCATCTGATGTAGGAGGCAGTGAATGAAATGTGAACACCTCCTGTGGTGCAGTGCACTTTAGCAGGGGAAGTGTAGGACTGCTCGGGTCCCACTGCTGCTGCTTCAGCCAATCCTGTGCTTTTATCAGCCCTCCTAGCATTGCCTGCTTTTTTGTTTTTAAAATCTCCTGTCTTTAGAGCTCTTGCAGCTGTTACATGAAGTTAATGTTTCCAGCTTGATAAGAACAGCTGTCCAAAATTTTGGTGTGTCCATTGGTTTTAGAAGAGAACTGTGTTATGGGCTGAATCTAAGCTTAAAAATATCTGATGTTCTTCACATTTTAAGGCTTTAATCCAACTCTGAGAGCAGTAAGAGCTGTTCTTTGCAAAGTCATTAAGTTAAATTTTTTTTCCAGTTTTTGAGTGTCTTGGGCACCAGAAAACTGACAGATGGAATTTGTCCAAGTTTTGTATTCTGCATATTTTTCAATGCAAACAACGTGAAAGCAAATAGGAAGTGTTACTGCTCATCACTTTCTTCTTTAATATATGGATTGCATATTTTGGCTCTGAATAGTCTAAGTCTAGCCAGGGCTAACTATGCTTACAGGGAAATACTTTTGACTACATCCTTTGCAAAAACTCCCTAAGCAATAATTGTACTTTCTAAACAAGACTTGTACAAGACTCATTTGGTTTGATCTGGACAGTTCCTTGAAATCACCTCAATCTTTATAGAAAGGTGAATCTTTGTGAATGGATTGCCACCAAATACAGCAAAGTGTTGGGTTTAAATTGCCATTAAAATTAGGATTAAAACATGAATCTTCATACCATTTGTTCAAACATCAAAAGTCCAAGTGGATTTTTTTTCCAATGGATGTATTGCTGCTACCTTTTTTTACACTTTGAGAAGAATCTGTGGAGTTTTCTGCTTACATTCATTTCTCTTCATGACATTGTTTATAACACAATGCTGCATTTTTTTGTAGTAAGGCTGAATTATAATGATTCTAAGGCAAACACAGTCATAGGGACTTCTCCAAGGTTGGTATCTGAACCAAAAAAAGCACATTTTATTATCTGAATTTTTAAACCAGGGACTGATTCCATCATTCCTAATAGACTCATTTATTTGACAGTGCATTGCTAGGCTTGAGCACTTGCTATCCTGACACAACTATTGAACCTGAAAAGAGCTCTTTAATGTATGTTGATAGCTAAGCTTAATAAGGACTGTGAAAATATTGGAAGTTTTGCAGCCTTTCTCTAGGCACATCAGCCCAGAATTATTTAAATGTTGACCCAGCTGGGAGCACAGTCTGGTGCAGACAGTAACTGAGGCAGCTCCTTATGGCAGATCAGGTAATCAGGTAATCACTTCAGCTAGTAATGAGGAGCTTGTTCTTAATGTTATGACCAAATGATGATGATATTTGTAAAGCTTCTAATTTAAATATAGTTTTGCTGGTCAGGTTTTTCTCTCTATAAGTCTCCTACCATGATGAAATACAAAGGACAAAAAGTTTCAAAGGGCAGTGTGAGTCAGCCCAAACAGCTGAAACTTGCAGATTTAAAGGAACAGAGATGGATTAACCCAAAATCAGATAGAATCCAGAGGGAATTTGGGGTACAGACTCCTTAAAATTCAACTTTTCAATTTTTCCCCTTTTGTTTTCAGAACACTTGAATAGTTTTGAGCTGTATTGCCAGAATGCTGTGTCTTTGTGTACATTGTTTAGCTGCGGGGAGTGGGAGTGCAAGGAGGGAGAACTGTGTGTACAGCAGCTCAGAAATCTTGCCAGATATGAGTTACAGTTAGGAGTACAGGTGATTTTTGATGTTTACATGGATCAAACCATAGTGACAGATACTTTTGTAATTTGCACGAGGAGTGGGAAGATGGTCATCAGTTTACCCTAACTATGCCCACACACAGATTCCTTCTGCAAAATTCTTCATTAAGCTGAAAGGCTCAGGAAAAATGGTGCCTGGTGTTAGTTTGGTTTAGAGGAATAGTTAAATGTTCTATTGTGTCTTAGTAGTTGTGTTTAAGTTGAAACCATGAGGAAAAAGTACAGTGCATTCCCAATAAGACAAAATGACACCATTTTTCTGTAATGCCCAAATCACTGACTTTGAATTAACTGTACATTCAGTAGAAAAGAGTTGTTAAAATATGTCTGCTTTGACATGTGCTGATGTGCTGATTAGTGCACAGTATTGAACTAACCTTTTTCCTAAATATGTTCTGTGCAGGGGAGGAGAGAGACTATGTCAGTAGCAAAATTACATCCTCCAATGTGAATACCTTTGAACTGTGTGTAAATATCCATTGCTACTTTATCTCTTGCTTTTAAAATACGTGGTAGTAGAACCTTGATTTGGTCTTCAACCCCACTGCAGTCACCGTGCCTTAAAATAATTTATTGTCTGGGTTTGGATTCACAGTTCACTTGGTCAAAGGAATAGATCTCACCTAAATAGAAGTTACTGTTTTAAGGGATTGCATCTGGGACTTTAGGAAGTTTCCTTTCTTAACCTTACTCCCATTAATGGTTAGATCCTCAAATTAAGCTAGAACTGAACCTTCAATGAGTTATTGTAAAAAACATAGAAGTGAATTGAATAGGAAGCCTTGACCAAGAGGATGATAACTTGGCTGGAAAAACTAAGACTTGTAAGGCAGTTTTGTTATCTGGCTTAGCTTCCTCTGTGTGTATCAGAGGTTTTTGTTAAAAGTGAGCACAAACTATCAGTTGTGAGGTGCAGCACTGTCACTTGCTGTACAACAGACTAGACACGCCCTCANTTTTTTTTTTTTACTTTTTTTGAGGTGTTTACCACCAACTTCAAAAGCCAGTTCACAAGAGTGGTGGTGTTCTTGCAGTTTTCTGGAAATTCAAAAAAGCCTTTATTTAATCTCTGTGCAACAGAGGTAGGGAAACCTCTGGTTTCAGAAAGCCACTACATGACCAAAGGCATTTAGTGATTTCCTCTTAGATAAAGCCATCAGTTGATAACCATCCTTCTCACCAATGTTTGTCTGAAGAACTGTTTCATTATCTTTGTTATGTTACCTAACTGATATGGAGATGTGATGCCTGCTGGCTGTAAAGGCAACTTGTACTGATAAGGCAAGTTTCCTGTTTAAAGTCTTCACATGTCTTTCACTCTGACCCTCTTTTCCTTTTCCCTGCCTCTATTGGTGGCTTAGTCCAGAATTATGGTCCTTGAAGTAAAGGTCGAAGTAAAGAGGTCATTCAAAAGATGATTTTACGTGCTGCTTGAGGACATAAGGGTATGAAAGGCTGGCTGAAAATAATGTTCCTGTTAAACAGAGCTTTAGATATTTTTAAAAAATATTTCACTGAAAGTCTCAATTTTTTCCTGAAGTTTTCAGAAGGAAGGTAAGAAAAGCCCTTGTTAACTCAGAGCAGGGTGAGTTGTCCTTCATGTGGGATGGTGGTGGCATGACTTTAAGAGCTGACCTAGAAATGAGGTGGTTCAGGTACTTCAACCTTAAATATCCACGTCCTGTCAACAGGACTTCACCACCTCACTGTCAGCTGTTTTGAGAGTACGTTTTAGCACAAAATCCTGTCTTTAGAAGCAGTAACATAAATTTCTCTGGAACATTCTGTCTTTGAGAAGCCAGCAATGTTGACACCAAAAAAATCCCTGTTCTAACAGGGAACCTTTTAAATGATAGAGACAGAGAACCTCAGCTTGAGAACAAGTAATTCGGGAAGTTGTTATTATTATTCTTTGTGAAACTAATACCTGGCAACCGCAGTTTACAAAAGAAATTCCCTTTACTGTGGGTTCATTTGCTGCTTTTCACTGGTATTGGAGGGGAGGCTGTATGACAGCATTGCACATGGGAGCCCAGCCCCTGCTTTATAAATAAACTGCTTTCCTCACTGGATTAAATCAGCAGTGCAACTTGGGGTCTAGCCTAGCAAGTGGTATTGTGTTCTGGTAGCTGCACACTGGAAATGTTTACATGTTTACAATAACTAAATCCAGAGGGAATTTATTATTTCCTTTTATCAAGATCCTGAAATCACAAAGCTGAGCATTTCAGTGTGATGGATCTTTTACTGTATGTTCTGCATACGCAGAAAAGACTGCATATCTGTTGTGGCTACAGGTTGTTCAGTAAATCCTATTTTTTCTATTGTGTCAGATTTGGCTTACATGTTCCAATGATTTCATGGCATTGGCATGGGAGCCTCCATGATGCTTCTCTCTAAATCAGACTTGGTGGTGCTCATTTTGTCAACCAAAAGGTCTGTTTAGGAGGTAGGAAGAGAAACAGAAGCCTCAGCTGAAGTAGGGGGTCAAACTGTGTTTAAAGAGGAGCTGAATGATGGCAATTACCATATTTGATCTTAAATCACTGAAATTTCTGTTTGCTTCCAATGAGATTGCAACATATGACAGCTCTACTTCCATGCATCAAGCTATGCTAAGATTGTAACCTTAGAGTAGGAGTTCCTAGCCTCCTTCAAAAGAGCATTTCTAGGATAGTCCAAAAATTTCTGTGCAGCAACAGATACCCGCTGAAATCTGATACTGTCTGTGCTCTGAACATATCATATTCATAAAAACAACCTTTTTGTTTTTACTGGAAGCCTTCAGTTCTTTAATTATTACACTCTTCATTTTCCTCACAGAACTTTTCCCCTCAAAGACATGATCAAAGACATCCGCAGTGACATTAAAAAAATGGGAAAGTTGTGTTTCTTTTGGGATCAGTAGAAAAGCTGCCCTTGGCTTTTGAGCCAGAACAGCCACTTCAGGCCACTTTGTTCACTGTCAAGTGCTGTAGCTTCTCCTTTATTCCCACAGTGGTACAGCATACTTTGTTTTAGTTGTTTTTCACTCTATTTTAAAAGTATTCATTTTGATAAGGATAGAAATCAGGATCTTATCAGACTGTTTGACAATAAAGTTGGGGTAATAGAGTTCTCCCAAACTGCCCTCTCTGTGTGTTAGTTCTCTTTACTTTGAGTTATCAAATGCAGCACTCTTGGTACTTTGAAATGAATTTCAAAAAAATATCTTTATTCCTCATTTTGAAAGAAGTAACAATAATTCCATGAGCTATTCTATTTAACACTTCATTGGTTATCTGATATAAATGTGAATCTTAAGCTACTTGATTTTTAGTGCCTTTCTGTCAGATGATTTTTTAAATTTAATTTTTAGTGCTTAGTGCTGAGAAAACTATTTTTCATTTTGTTTCTAACCATGTGTTTTCATGGAAACAAACCATCTAGAACACATTGTATTTCTATGAAAACACAGGCTTATTAAATGTCAAACAGTTTATGTTTTCCTGGCAGTCATCTTGAAATTGGCACATTCACTGTCAGTGTTTTATGATGTAAGTTTGAAACTGTCACATTGTCAGTGTTCAGACATTAAAAGGTCTGAAGTCTCACACATGGGGGAGGAGAAATTAGGCTCTTGTCAATGAGCAGGTGGTGATAATTTAGGCACGTTTGTTTGAGGTTTGTATTAAGTTAATAGAAACTCTCTAGTCTGAGTATCCTCAAATATTTAAGCTGATAAAGAGGTGGCGTCAATGTTGAAGTCAGAGTCATTTGTGCTTACTAAGGGCTGACTATAAATATCAGGGTTGCTGGTGGAGCTTGAAGTGTCTTTGCACATTTAACTTTATCCCTCAGCTCCTGCACTGCAGAAATTGCTTTAAAAAGCAGTGAAGCTGGGAGGAGCTGCGCTCATGGCTGTGCACAGCCTGTGCCTCTGGAGCTGGGGGATCCTTAGGGCTGTGTAGCGAGGGCTTGAGCTTACCCGTTTTGCAATTATAGCTGAGGGTCACATTGTAACAGGCTGAAAAATTCCTTTGAAAGCAAGACTGGCTCCTGGAAGAGAGAGGAGCCTCCTGGGTGAGTTTGTGGCCCTGTGTCAGTGAGGAAGGGAGTGTTGGATGAGGCGTGGTCGGTCCGGAAGTGATCCTGTTTTCTGGACACTGCACTCACATCCAGTCTGTCACTGCTCTGCTGGCAGGTGAGGTGGGCATCAGGCTGTTAAATAAAAGATGAAGGAAGCATTTGATGCATCTGGAACAAAGCGCACAGGTCACAGTAGAGAGAATTTTATCTTCACTAAGGTAGGAAATACTGGTACAAGAAAATCCCTTTTAGCTCTCCAGCCCCCATTATCCTTACATTTCAAACAATACCCACAGCACTAGTGCCCCACTAAGCATGACATTTCCAATATATGTGGATTAACAGGCAGTAAAAATAATTTTGCGTTTATCATGCTGTGCTATATTTTATAGAACAAACTAGTGTTGATTTTATGGTTGAATTCAATATGACTCTACTCAGAAATAGCTCACATGCAAAAATCTTCAGGATTAATTTATGAGTTTAGTTGCATACATTATCCTATCACATTATGCAAATAATTAGAAAGAAAATAGCTATTTAGCTTATTTATTATCTCTATAGGGAAAATGTACACATTTTACATGCATGTTTCAACTATATTTCATCTTCTTGTGATTGTGAAAAAGCCTTTAATATATTTCTTTACCATGAATTTTAAATTTCACAGTGGAATTAGCTAAATGGTTTGTTTTGCACTCTAATGGATGAGATTTAAATCCAGTTTTTCACATCACACAGGAAACATCTTTCAATATTCTTTTGACTCTGTTCCTTGCACCAAAACCAAAGGCAGTTTCTCATTGTTGGAAATTGACTTTTAAATAGTAAAGATGCTCCAAATTCCCTTCTCAGAGTTTGTCTAACAGCTGTTCATTTTTCAAACTCCCTCTGGGGTCTGCACTGTGCCTGTGTGGAGTCTCACCGGGAGCAAGCCCCGTTCTTGGTCAGCCCTTGGTGGCCGAGGGCTGTGATGTGATGGTCCTTCCCCTCACAGCTCAGGTGGCTGGACCTGGCTCTGCTCACCTGTGACCCCTCGGAGCCGTCCTTGCTGTGTCCCCCAGCAGCTCTGCCTGTGGCTAATGTCACACATCCTCCTGGTGACAAGCTCAATGATTCGTGAAACCCCGGCCCCGGGGGCACGTGCTGGTTATTTATTGTTGCACACAAACACAAAACACAGAGGGAATTTATCATTTTCCAATTTGAAAGTGAATGACTGAAATGGGTATTTGATTATCTGGAAGAGGCAGTGAGTGTTTACAGAGATTTGCGTAAGAGCCATTTTTCATTTCACCTTGCTGATGGACATCGTGGATTCATGAGCCTGGCTATATTCTGCTGCATTTTCCAGTATTTTTTTTGGAATGTTGACCTATGTGTGTAGATCTTCTACTGTATATCAGAATATATCAGGTCCGTTGGTATTAAGCTGTCATTTAATTTTAAAGGAAGCATGGAACTATTTGAACGGTGCTGAGCCATGATGTCATAACTTTGTACTGCCTAGACTCCATATTTGTACTGGGATTTTTTCTCCATATAGTAGTGGAATAATTTTTTGATTTTTCTGCAGAACAGATTTTTCTGTCTGTGGTATCTCTTACGCTAGCAGTGTTACTAAAGGAAATTACGATTTCTTAGCCTCACTCATGAGCCAGAGGGAGATTTACTGGAGGTGTATCAATATCTGTTTTTATTAATGTTGATACACTCTATGCAAACTTCTCTATACATGTTTACAACTTTCTGGTATCTGAACTTGGGATAAAGTATAAAGACTCCAGACCCTAAAGCCTGCTTTGCCAAGTCATGCAGAGGAAGGGGAATGGATCTAACACTGCACAGCACTTGCCCCAGGGGATCTGACATTCACACTGCTCGGGGTTTGTCTGTTCGTTGACTGTGGAGTACCTCGGGTGTGGTGACAGGAAGCCTCTTGCAGTGCATCCCATATTGTCTGGGGGGTACCTTCCGGTCCAGTTTCCTGAGAAAGGGACCTGCTTTGTGTGCCCTTGGGTCTCTGATGGGGACAGCTGCAACAGAGCACCCTCTGATCCGAACGGGAATGTTCTGGGAGACACACACTCAAAAGATGCAAGGGCAGTTTGTGTATGGGACCTAGCCAAAGTGGTGTTAGCTGTGCTAAGCTTCCTTTGGCAGGTGTCCTTGTTTGCCTCTAGCCTTTATGTGCTCTCAGCATGGTCCCAATGGCTGCTGCCATCTCAGGCACATCGTGCCACCAGAGGACTCCTCTGCTGCCCCAGAGGCCACCTGTGTGCACAGATGCATTGTCCAGTGAAGAGCCTTGGGAAAGGACAAGGTATTCCTTCCTTACACTGTAAAATGGCTGCTGATGGTTTATCATATTACACTTCTAGCAATGCCTCTGGTCAGAATTAACTGGTGGTTGGAGAATGCTCTTATATTGTTCTTCAGTTTGTAAAGGAAAATCAGATTGATCTTCTGTTTTTTTCTTCCTATTTCTGTGGTGTAGCACATCTGATATAAGAACCTGAAGTTCATTCCACTATTTAAAGAAGTGCTGGAATTCAATATCAGTAATAGTAGTAATTTTTGTTATTATTATGTAAATTACCACATACAGAAGAAACAGTAGTGTGAAAGGGAGAAAGGCTGTTTTGTGTCCCCTGCACAATATAAAAATGATCAGTGAAATGCAACTTTTAATGTTAATCTAAATTGTTCTTGTATGGATTCAGGCTCCAAAGCTACATTGCTCATTTTGGAATGTGTTGCTTCTAGTGCTCAAAGCAATGGAGATATACAGAGAAAAGAAGCAAACAAGGAGGTGCACTGTAGAGAAAGGCTTTCCACACAGAATCCAATTCTTGTGCAGGCGTGCATGTGCGACCTTTTTCCTGTCATTATGGAGGCACACAGAGCCTCTGATTCAGAAATTTTTTTTGGCAGTATAATGTACTGCAGTAAAGCTTTCTCTGCCTTGGCTTACTCACTCAAAATTAGCCCTAGTAAATACTAACTTGGTGTGATTTGTATAGTACTGACAATGTGTTGCTTGGCTGAGTAACTTGTAAAAAAGACTGCAATAATTAGCTTCTACAAGTTCACATTTTCTTTCATATTTGAATATATGGATTGTCATTTGCTGCCAGGCTCTGCATAAGTGTGTCAGTAGTTCCTCATATTGACTTTGGGTCCATGGAACTGCTCAGAATCTCTGGTGCCCCCATCCATTTGCATGCCTATGGTGAGTTAAATACACGTGTTCCTACCCATGGTTTTTTATAGAGTTACACAGGAATGGGGCTGCAGAATCTCCTCAGTTTCTGGGACAACGTGTTTTCCTCTGAGTCACTGTTTCTGTTTGGCATTAGCACTGGTTCATTCCCTAATGTCAGTCAACTTTGTTTCTTCACCCCAAAAGCATTTAATAGTATAAGGGAGTATTTATTTATGTTTAGGTCATCATACCTTTGGTGTTCCTTTGAAAGTTTAATCTAAACATTACTGCCCTTTTTGGACATTACTTTCTTAGTTCTGTTTGTTGGCAGTGAAAAATGTGTCCTTTTCCTTCTTCATTTTCAATGGAAACAGGAAGCCCAAGCAGAGAATGCCTCTTCTTTTTCTTTTCCCCTCTCATTCTTTCTCTATGCTCTTTTGCTGACATACTGTTAAAGTGAATGAGAGGAGTCATGGACAATGACTGTGTTATGGCTTATGTGTTAATGTGTTTTCCTTTCTTTACATTTTCATTTTTAATGTTACATGTCTTTTTTGTTTGAAAATACATTTTAAAGAATTCTAAAATTTAAAATAGCCTTACACTGGAAATGTGATGATTTGGCTGGGACGGCACAAACAATGATCTTGGTGCACCTGAGAATTTTGGTGTTCAGTCCTTCAGTTACACAAGCTGGTACTGAGAGACCTTTAATTTACGTTGCTAGCATAGAGAAATAGCCACAAGAACTGCTCTGTAATATCCTTTTAAACAGTATTTTTCATCCACCTATAATGAAAGGTGTCTGTTTTATGTTGCTGTCCATTCATCATTCCTTGGACACCTGCTGCCTCAGTCAGTTATTTCTTAAATCTGAGTTAACCTTCTAATGTAATCCTGCTCTCCTTTCTTCCTTGCTTCAACCTATTATTCCATAAACCAAGCAGTCCAACATGAGTCCAGTAACCTGTGAGCACTTTGGTGTAGGGTTTAACATCTATCACTTGTGTGTGCTGTTCTTTGGAGCAGTGGATTTTCACCACATCTCTGTGAACAGAGGAGCAAAGTACCCAACTCATGTGAGCTATTCATTATGTGCTCAGGGGTTTGCTTTATGTTTTCCCTCCCTGGCTTAGGACTGCATATTGTTCTCTAATTCATGCTGTAGTCAAGAATGGAACAATTAGCCACAAACTCTCAAGCTCTGGCAGATGATAATACAAAAAAAAAAAAAAATTAACTTTGGCTGATAATGCCTCTGTGAATTATGAGCTGGCTGTAAGCCAGGGAATATTCCTATTGTCCCATCTACAGAGGCCCATCCTTCCTGACTTAAGTGCACCAGAAGTAGCAACATTTTTCATCTTAGAGAATTTTAGCCATTACATTCTTGAACTTTTTAACTCCTTAGTGCAGTGTTTGGGAATCTCTCTTAGCCAGCTACCATGTAATCCTCAGGGAAAAAACAAATCCTAATTCCTTTGCATTTTGGTATAATTTGGCAGTTGAAGGGGGAGGTAGTAAATAAAGTTTAAAGCATTTAGGTAAACAGCCACATTGCAAAACCTCATTGTTATAACTACAAAAGTTTTAATTAAAAATGTCAGCCACAAAAAAATTCCTGTGTAGGCCTCTGCCAGTGACTACAAATCAGTTTCCATCTGCGCTTTGGTATTGACACATAGCCAAGTTCCTGTGAAGGGAATATTTATGTTGCTTTTACTGTTAGCCCTCTTTTTGTAATGTTTTCCTAGGCCCCAGTGCTGTACCTTCCCCCAGTCCCCAGCTAGCAGGCTGAGTAACACTTCGGCAATGGGGTAGTTTTGGCTGTAGAGGATTAGTGACTCCAAAAGCGTTTGAATGACATTAACAATTAGCTGCTGCAAACGTATTTATTTCTGGGGAAAGGAATCTCAGCTTTACTTCCTAAACACAGTCTGGTTTGCTTACTAATAAGTATTATGAACCTCTCCTCTGAGCTTGGATTTGTCAGCTCAGATCTCTGGAAGTCTTTCTGGATGACAGTGCAAATCTGTAGTTCTGCTTGGAAACAAGTGTCATTTCCACAGGGAGCCTAGACAGAATTTTTTTCCCCTGAAAAACACTGTGATGAAACTCAGGCTACATAAAACATGGTTTTGCTTTGAGGAGGAGGATTAGTGTGTCTGCTTCTCATAATTTCTTATCTGTACTGGCACACATACGGAATTGTTTTTCATCCATCAGCAAAAGGATTTCTAGAAAAGTGCTCCACTCCCAGTATAGGCGTGAAAAGTGGAGGCATTACAGAAAAACAAGAGCCTGGGACCACCTTTTGTGCTTTTCGGCTCTTTGTTGGATAATTGCTGATTCCAACATTGTAGTTTTCAAATTCAGTCTTAAAAAAAATTTTTTTAAATAATAATTGCCGTTATAGGCAAATGGAAAAATACTCAAGTCATAGAGTGAATCTCTGGGGCACTAATAATTAAAGGTTGTTGCCAAGACTTTACACAGTGCTCTGAAACTTTCATTAATATTTTATTTTATTCTCGATCAGCACATGGAGTTTGGCCCATTTCACAACTGATTTGGTGGGCTTCCAATACAGGAGCCATAGTTAAGTTGGGTACTTGTTATGAAGGGGTTCATGTAGGATCCAATTAGTGTTTAAATTTACTTTCTTTCTCATTAACAGTTCCAAGGATTAATTTATAGGACTCAACAGTGACTACCAGGGAAAAAAAAAGAAAAGTAGTCAAATTAGGTGTAAATGAAAAGGTATTTTGTAGTAACTTGATGAGTCTTGGCATAAGCTTGGCTGCTCTCATTTGTCGCTAAACTGAGCTAACTGATGATGAGCTTTACCAAGTAGGAAAGGAAAAAAGAAAGTTCAGGAATCAGTGTCTCAAGGGGGTCATACCTGTCAGTGAGAACTAGTCTGTCCCTTGGGAGTGTGTTGGTTGCACAAGTTATATGAAAAATGACAAATGCCAAATTTTGAGCAGAATCTGTCCATCTGTGTAACCATATCGAGGGTTGCCGTCATTACTGCCAGAGGCAAGCGCTGCAGAGATTTTGGTAGCTCAGAATCTGAACAGCGCAGGGAAGCACTCCCGTCCCCAGAAGGAGAACCAAGACACAGAAACCCAAGGGATGCAATTCCGTTCCCAGCTCCCAGCTGTGTGCGGTGTTGTGTGATTGTGCCCCACACCCTTTCGGCAGAATCAGCCTGATCAGCCCTGGTCAGCAATTTCGCCTGCTCCGGGTTCTTTCTGTGGAGTTTGGGGCGGGTTTCGGAGCTGCCCCAGGAGCTGTCCTCCCAGCAGCAGTGCAGGGCTGCGTTGATGCTGTGCTGCTGCTCCGAGGGCGAGCGCTGATGGATCCCAGCCCCGCGGCTGCTGCTGGGGCACGTCCTGCCGCGGGGCACGGAGCTTCTTTCCCCTCCTGCCCGGGCCGAGGGAGCGCTGCGGGGAGCGCTGCGCCTCCTCCTCCTCCTCCAAGCCACTGCTCCGGGGCTGCTTAGCGCTCCCGGTAACCCCCTTGCCAGCTGCGTGTTCTCCTGGCCTGTGAGAGTCCTTTATGCCGGCTAGCCCTCCCCTCAGAGACAACTTTCCAATTGTTTCACAGACCCACTGGGTCCTACTTGTTTCCCAAGTATGCTTCTTATTTTTCTTTTTAGCTGCTGGCAACATCTGCAAATAGGGAAACTTTTGGCACTGTCAGCTAATTGAAATTTCTGTGGGACGAAGTAGCCCCTGCTGACACTTCAGTTTAACTGCTTTACTTTCTATTAGCAACTTTTTGTTGTGCAGATATCGAGGCTGTAAGAAATGTACTGCTTTTAGACAGAGCTTTAATTCAGACTGCTTTAGGAGAGAACAAGGAATGTTGATTGATGAGGCTGTTTAACATTGTGTGTTAATGCTAACAGTTTCCAGTCAGAAAGTTTTTCTATGGTGTTGCTCACACTTGGCAAATTTTTTTCTCTCCCCTTTACTACAGAACTTAATCAGATACTTCATAAGTGTGATCTTTTCCTCTCTGTCCATTCTCCTATCATGAAATCCAGTCTTGTCCTTACTAATAGCTGCTTCATGAAACATAAAAAATTACCTTGGAAAGTCGCTCTTCCCTTCCTTCCTCAATAGAAAGCCTTTTACATTATTGTTTATATAGAAGAACATAGTTATATTTAATATTATGAAAAATATTTTCCGTGCAGTAGGCCAGGCCCTGTCACTGCCAAAAGAAGCACACTTTGGTATTTTGGAAGGAGTCTGGAGAGAAGGCAAGACTATGGTTTGTGATGAAGGAAAAAATCAAGTATCTGAAACATTCACTGCTGCGAGGGAGACCTTTGTGATGTTCCAGACTTTCTGGATTGGGAGCGCCCTTGGTAGGCTACAGTGAGTGAACCACTGTGATTCTGTAATTCACTGCATTCTGTAATTACTAGTGGGGAGATTACTCCAGGAGTGCTAGAAGTATATGGCAGTATTTTTAGCCAGGAAAGTTTGTATTGCAATGAAGAACAACTAGCACAGGTAACAACAGCAGCCACCTCACAACAGCACAATCTTGCTGTGTTCCAGATGAATAATCCTTCAGTGGCCGTGGCTCTGCCCCTCAGTCACTGGTAACCGTGCTACCACAGCTGTGCTGCTGCTTTAAATCACAATTCCTGGAGGTGTGAGAACATGTGCTAAAGTTTTACTGAGACAGGTGTGGAAACTGATTTACCACTGATACCTGAATTGACCTGAATAAAGGCACTGAGTGGCCATAGATATCTAGGTGGAAAGGAGAACTGACAGTCTAGAGCCTCTGAAATCTCTGAGTGTCTCATCAAAATGGGCTTTAGTAATGCAAAATTTTTAGACTAAAAATAAAATATATCTCTTTCTTTAAATCCAGGCTGTCTTTATGCACCACCAAGTGACAAAATAGGCCTGATTGTTTTTTTCATTTCTATTTTTTTTAAACCTCCAGCAGTCACCTTTAAGAATCTGACCCTTATTCTTTGTGCTAGGGAGATAATTACTCATTCTCAATTGCTATCCCTAGGACCAGTTAATGAATGCTACATAATGAACAGAAGTAGGGCAACTGGATGAGAACAATGCACAGGTGGGTAAGAAGACATCATTTGGTGAGAAGATAATGAACATGAGAACTTGTGGTTTGTCTAAATACCACCCTTGCCTCCTCTTCAGATAGCTCCTGCATTGTTAGTGCTCTTCCTCAGTCATTCTTTCTACTTGTGAAGTGACAAGAGGAAGGTGGTTACAAAGGAAAGAGAGGTTTCCTCAGCAGAGATTCAGGCAGAAGAGGATCCTGTCTCCCTCTCTCAGACCCATCCTAAACATATTTACTTTCTCATGTGCTATCCTGCACCTTCCAAAAGAGGCTAATCCTGCAGGCAGAATAATCACTGCTTTGCAGTGCCTGGTTTTATTATCTCTCTGCAAGACTTGTCCCTTTCTTCCTTAACAAAACTGTCCCAAAACTAACTTTTGGAAGAAAGACTGGATTGATTCTTGCTACATCCATTTATGATGTTAGTACTGAGAATAAAAGCAACTGTCCTGGCCCTACCACTGCAGGTCTTGCCATCTGTGCTGCACAGCTGCACTTTGTAGCCAAGTTTACTGTGTCTCTCAGGAATCTGAATCTGTCCCAAGGGAGCTTGCTGGCCATGCACACAGGCAGGAAGGTAAGGCTGCTGTCCAGCTGAAGAGGATCAATGGATAATACAGATCAGTATTTCCTGTGCCTGACAGCCTCTCCAGAGCCGCGGTTCGAGTCGCAGCACGTCTGTGTTCTTAAGCCAGCACTAGCTCATGATGAGGCTGGCGTTGGGTGAAGTCAGCACCAGAGGTAAATGACTCAGTGACAGGAATATTGAAGATGAACACAGAGCCAGGCAATTTGTTCTTTCTGCTCTGGGTTTTGTTAACCTGACTGACACACACAGAAAGGAAATGGGGTCTGAAGGTCTCTGACTTGTTAACCAAAGGATTAATTGCTTAGAAATTGCAGAATTTGGTTTAGTAATGTGTTTTTTGATATTCCAAACATGACTTGACTTTTTATAATGTCCTGTTTAAGCTGGAACCAAAATTAGTTGAGGTAGAATTTATCTGAGCGTGTCTTCCTGAGACTGTTTTTAAAATTTCACCTAAACCTGTCAGAGGCATGTTTAATACTCAAAATGGTAGAATCCATAGCCAGAACAGCTTCCAGCTAGATATGTGGTAGGAACATTATGCACACCATTTGCTAATACAAGCACGTACAGGCCAGCAATAGTTCCAGAATCTCTGCCAGAAAGCTAATGAGAACATAGTTGGCCATAAACTTTCCTCTGACTTGGGCAAGGGCATATCTAATTCCAGTTGTCTCATGTCCACTAGCTGCAAAATGGAGGTCTCAAAGCAGCAGTGCCAGAATAAATTAGGATTTCTTGAGGGTTTGCAATGAGAGACTGAGACATGATAATTGAAGAAACCTGCCATGGGCTGTATTTGCATAGGTGTGTGTGTATGTTTTTCTTGAGCAAACAGGCTGGTTCTGTGTGCCAAGAGCTCGCCACATGTGTGATGGGCTGATGAGGAAACACTCTGCATGTTCCATTCAGAGCATATTTGAAGGGGAAAAACTGAATGCAAGTGTTATCTCTTCTGTAATAGTCCAAAGAAATGTGGAGAAACTGTGTGACACCCACACCCTCAAAACAGTGAACCTGTCAAAGCTGTGCCCCACATTGCTCATGGGCCTGTCCACCCCAAACTAGAAGCCTTTTTGGCTTGCACAGCATCCTTTGAAATAGCAGTTAACTTTATCTTTCTAAGGATCTAGGAAAAGCACACGTCTCTCCTGGTGCTCTCCTGACTTAAGATCTCTCAAGCCTTGTCCCATGAAGATAGGGAGCCAAATCAAGAGCTATTGCTCAAGATCTCCCTGAATGGGGAAAACTTTCTGTCCTGCTTTTGAATTCTAACCCCCCTTTCCTTCCCATGCCCTCTGCTGCTAGATTTTAAGATCATCTTTAGAACCTTTGTTTCATCTCCAGTAAATCTCCACCAGCAGTCAGCACTGCCAGATTCAATGATGCAGGGCATGGAGCTGCTTGGTGAAAATCCAAGTGATGGTTGGCTGTTAAAGGCCTCCTTACATTAAGCCTGGTCTCCTGTGGAGTGTTTATCCAGGCTTCTCCTACTCAGTGTGCCACAGCATCTTGGACTGTTCTCTTCGTGTTCCAGCTGAAACCTTGCTGATAAGTGAGTTAGGTGCTGTTTGTATTCCATGTATAATCATGTTTGGAGCATGCTTGAGTGTTCCTACAGGATACTGCCTCTTAGGGTCTGCATGGACTTAGATAGTTGGAGGCTGTAAGCTTTGGATTTATAGGAATTGTTATTGTGTTCTTATCCTCCACTGGTGTTTGATTTATATCCACAGAAGTCACTCCCAGAAGGAATGTAACTAGATTTTTCTCCCAGATTTTTAATTTAATTGGTGATTGTTTACATGAGAATCCTTGCCTAAGTGAGATGATTTGGCAGTCCTCTGGAATGTAAAGGTTAAGTATATTGATTTCATCTTTTCCCAAAGGAGCTGTTCTTTTTGTGCAAAAGCATCATTGGTTTTGTTCTTGTGTCTGAAACTTTGTTTACATGGGTTTAATTGAATTTTGTCTATATTGTACAGCAAGTGGGAGATGGCAGTTTCATATAGTTCTTTCTTCGTGGAATACAGATTGTTTGTACTCTTGGTTTGTTAATAAATCCTGACATTCCCTAAGCAGTAATTCTTCAACACTTTCAATGCTATAAATACTGAAAATAGGGAAAATCTGTCCTGTGATTATACACTCAGTTAATGTCTGAATTGTTAGCTTACAAACAATGTCTATAAACTATATTTATTTAACATTAGGCACAAGCTTCTGACAAGCTCAGCTTTTGAATTGTATATTCCTGAAGCAGTGAATACAAAGCGAGAATTGCTAATTTTGTTTTCAGAAATCACATACGTAATTTATTTCCCACTTATGCAAAAAGTTGTTTGAGTTTTGGATTTGTAATTTATGAGTAAGCTGCTTGTTACCGCTCCGGAGTTGAACAGCAATTGGAACACCTTGGCTGCATTGTTCTTTCAACTGCTGTAGTGCGGGTGGGCCTTGATCAGAGCAGCAGGTCTGGATGGATCACTGAGCTGCTGAATATCAGCCTGCTAAGGAGCTAAATGTCACAGCTCCTTCTGAGCCAACAGCTGGGGCGAAGGAAACCCCAAAGAGACAATTTGGTAATTGCAATTGAAACTGGAGCTGTGGATCGCTCCATTTCTTTTTCTGGTCACATCTTCTATTGACATTGGTTTTCCACTTCTTTTAAATTCATTGACAGTTTTTCTCAGTGATCCTTTTTGTGATACAGGTCCAGAGAAAGCTGTATTCTAGTTCTGCACAGTAATTTATCTCCCTTGGGTCCATTCTGCTGGTCTAAGTTGGAAAGAGGATGATAGTGAAGCAAATGCCCATCCCTGGGCTTCTGATCATACTCCTGCAGAATCAGATTTCGGTCTGATGGTTCAGAGACAAAGTAATTCCTACTGTAAAGTGTGATTTGGATGGAGATAAATCAGAAGCAAATGTGATCCTTGTAAACTTCAATTAAAAATACCTCTGCTTCTCCTAGCAAAATACTTCTTTGTGACATACCTCCCCAACCAGGGACTCTGTTAACGAGTGAAGCTTCTCTGTAGATATTTCTCATTCTTTCGTATTGTGTCAAAGTTGGCAATAAATTTTCTCATATTTTGTTCTTCTTTCCCCTCATTCCTGCAGGACTCAGTCTTAACTCAAGAATTTCTTTTGATCCATACAGACCTTTAGGAAATTAATTTCAAATACTTGATGTTCCAAATACTTTTTGACGCTTAAGGGTATATTGCTGGACATACTGTCAATAGTTTAAAAAGCCAAGACCCAGCAGCCACAGGAATTTATGCCCATTATGGAAAATCCAGCATGCTTTCTTTGGTATGGCAATACCAAAAGTCTGCTGGCACACCCGACTAAAGTACTTTTAACCATATAAAGGGAATGCCTTTTAGGAATTGGATAAAAACACAGACATAATGTTTTCCATCAATTAGATGTTGAGAAGTCCCAGACATACAATGCTGCAAGTGAAATTAGATGCCTTGGGAAATCTATTCCAAATGGAAATCTAATATGTGGGATCCTGACTCAGTCACCACTCCCTCAGTTTTTTACCCTCCCAAAAATATATTTGGATATGCTAGTAATGTAAATATAGTAACATTACACCCAGTAAATGTGCACAGATTGGATCATGCGAGCTGCACTAAATGCAGCCATAGACAAACCACAAACTTGCCTATAGGTATTTTAAACACTTGCCAATAATACACATTTGCCGAGTTTCCTCTCTTACTGCAGATGTGCAGTGCTACTATTTGTGGAGTCCTTTCAGCAAACTGTGTATTATTTATAAATGGAAAATGAGGGAGTTTATGGTGAGCCTTCTGTCATAATTGTTTGGCACGTGGGAATTATAAATAGAACTGGGTAATCACTGATGTGCTATGCATTTGGCACTGTGGTCATTTCTGTCCCAAAAAGAAGCCACAGGAGATAAATATTCTAAGGTCCCCACCAGCTTTTTTATGTGTTTTCTGTTTCACTCCCTGCTTAAGCTGCAAGCCGAATGGAGTATTTTGTTTTACATAATTCTTGAACTGCTCTCACAGCATGGCTCTTTTCAAAACAGTTTGCCCCTAAGTGTTTGGGGCAGTTCTCTGTTAGAGGAGTGAAACCAGCATGTCATTATCCAAAGGTGTTTGAGAGCCATCCTGCAGGATGTCCAGGTGAAGAACTGAGCACCCAGAGTTGTAGGGCTGTGCTTTCTGGATATAATCTGAAATAAATGCTCCCAAATGCACAATGAAGTCTTCTGCAAATCATATGCAAGAGGAGGTGTTCTCTGAACTGCATGGAAAACTTGCAGGCCTGGGCTGCAGGAGCACCAGGAGCAACACAGCACCCAAAAGGTGCCCTTTGCTTCCTCCCAGCCTAGTGAAGGTAGAAAAGAGTTGCTGATGTTACTGATGGAGCCTTTATTCTCTTTGGCAACTCCAAGTGCAACATTTTTGTTTTCTTTTCACATCTAATTCATTCAATTTTCGAGTAGTTCTGGATATTTTTTAAAACTTTTTAAACACAATCTGTGATCTAGTTGCCTCCAGTTCTGCCTCTTCTTTGACTTTTTTCAGTGATAACTGCTTTTCTCATTTGAATTTAGTTGGCAGCTCTGTTGATTGATGTTCCTGGTAGAATAGAATCCAGCTGTCTTCACTTAAGAGTATTGTGATGCAGGACAAACACTTTAGTCTGTGTCATCCATGTAAACAGTCTGTGGTTCTAAAGCTACATAAATTCATCTGGAAAACGACAATCCATGCTTGGTTTTTGCTCTGCTCACAGTGTGGACAGAAGGTGTCTGGGTTTTTTGCCTAAATCTTTGCAATAAGCTAGCAAGGTGATATGCCAGGCAATGCTTTAATGAAGTACACATCAAGGTTGCCAAATAAACAGCATTTGAGGCATATGCATATCATTATTGTGGGAAATGTTTCAACTGGTATATTAGATAATAGGTGCAATTTGAAAAATGAACATGCAGTCCTGTTCCTCTCCACTCCTTTGGGTGTGGGCATATAATATTGAAATGTGTAGCTCAGTACATTTTCTGTTCGCCTGGTTAAAAAGAAGTTGCAAAGCAGCATAGATTTTCTTTTGCTTTCCACCTGGATGTGATGTACAAACTCGATAGATTGTTTTTCTTAAGTGGGCTGGTTTTTTTCTTCCTCCTTCTTCATAAAATGCATATTTTTGACACTGTACTTATGGGTAGTGCACCTTTGTGACCTTGTAACTACTAAGCCTTTTGCATGAAGCTGTTTTTGCAGATGCAGAGAACAAAGGAAATTACCACCTTCCAGATGTGCACATGAAAGCACATTTCAGGTGGATAAACAGTGTTGTTAGCTGAGGAGTAGAGTTGATTACTCAGTGAGAGCCCATTGATCCATGTTCTGTGGGTTTTATTAATTATTAGCACATTTAATTTACATTTAATCTGTAAATTTGAGGCTCCCAGAGGTGAAAGCCTCCTGCTTTGTGATCATTTCCCAAGCCTGCACCAGATCTGTACCGCTTCACAGCAGAGTTTCTACTTTGTGCCTCCACTGGCTCATCCAGCTATTTCTGGTGGAGCTGATTTCTTTTAGTTTCTGTAACGTTGTTGCCAGCACTTCTCTATAGGGAGGTCAGCTAGGCAAATGACCAGGAGAGCTTACAATTCCTATGATGAGTGAAAAAACCACTCTAAATGGCTCAGTCTTTTAAAAAACCCTCTATAATGAAATATTCTCAAGCCAGGGAAATGCATATAGAGGAGGAGTGCAACAGCTTGCTCTTTATCACTAAAAACTGCAAGCTTCAACATTGCTTTTGTTAAACAGGGATATTTTATCTTCCTATCCAATCACCCCCTACCACCAGGCTTTAAAATTCTTTTTTCTCTGGTCAGAAAGCTGGTTCAGATGCCATACCTGTGGTTTCCCTCGTATTCTGGATCTTTTCACAGAACTTGGTTTCCATAGTAAATGCCTTTCAAAAAACGTATGGTTCAATAAAAGTACTCTGCAGTTCTTCATTTTATAAAGGAGTGCTCTCATTAACTCACTGTTGAATAACTCTTACAACCTCAGATCTGTTTGAATTCTACTCTAAATGTTCCATTACAGGCCATCTGACACCTCATGAAACACATTATAAGCTCCATTGCTAAGTTTCTGATCTTAAGTCTTAGTCCTCAAACTATTTTATCTTACTTACATTTGAACAGAATACGCTGAGACAGCAAATGAGGATCCATATTTAGCCATGCAGAAACCAGGAGAAAGGATTGGTTGGTATTTACTGTTCAAAAAATTAATGCTTTCCAAACTTCCTAGAGTGATGTGATAGGAAGCTTTTGTATTCTCTGTGTTGCCTCTTTCAGTTTTATTTTGTCAAGACACCGCCATGTTTGCTCTGAGGCTGAGAGAGGGGAAGATGGTGCACCAGTTATTCAGGGAGCCCTTCGTTCCTGTCTGCTGAACCCGAACACAAACCATGACACTGACAGCTCAGGGATGGTTTCACAGCTGTGGAGGAAAACTCCCCTAACCCAGCAATTCCAGTTTAGCAACAGTAACTCAGCACGAGACCTGTTGAAATCGAAGTTGGTGACAGTCTTGCCCCTCATTTCTGCTCGTGCCTTTTGAGCAGTGATCTTGAGCATCACTTCCCTTCAAGCCCTAGCTGCAAATGCAGCTCTCGGAGGGATGCAGAGTGCGTGCATGTGGAGGAGTGCTGTGCACACAGTGTGGAATCACTTCTGCAGCACTGCCCAGTGCCAGCGGGGAAAGCACACCCCAGTGCTCCCACTAACCCCCTTTGGCAAAACTCAGGATTGCTGTAAAGGAATAACAATATTCATGTTAATATTGATTTGTCCTAGTAATAATGGAAATATAATAACTCAGAAGTAAACTAATAATATCCTTTAAAAAGGCAAGATACTGCTTTCAGATGTGACCTAGTTGTGTTTGGCTTGGGTTTTTATAAGGACACTGAGCACCAAGATACTGCAGTGTTGCTGTATCCTAATCCTCACTCTTGTAAACCCTCTGTACTCCAGCAGTTCTTATCATGCTGCTTTTGCCAAGCCTTGCCTATTGATTATTTTATCTTCATCAGCTGGGAGAATAATTAGGCCTATTTCTAGTGAGATTTTTCACCTGACTTAGCAGACAGGCATTCTGCTACTCATGCTACCAGTGTCTTTTAAGTTTGTTTTTACGTCTGCTGGATTTTGGATCTTATCAGTAATCTGTCGCATCTCCAGCAACAAGCATACAAAATGTGGCAGAACATTATTTCACAATTTTGGATGATTGTATCCTACTCAATATCATGGCATGTGAAAAAATTACCAAGAAGCTACCATAATATTGGTAGGGCGAATTAATGCCAAGCTCATACTTCCTTAAGTTGTCCTTCTGTTTTCATGAGGAAACAAATGTGTGGAAGCACCTGAGTGGCTGGGTGGGAAATAACTTGGATCAGCACTGCAAGTAGTGGAAACAAGTATCAGAGCTTTAAAAGAAGGATAAATATCTGTGACAATGTGTAATGATACAGTTGTGTGATCATCAGTGATCACAAAGTATTGGTGATGCACCTCTAAAGTTATAGATTTTGGTTTAGCAGTATGTAAACAAAACTCTGATTTTCTCCTGACAAAGACAACACCTTTTTCACTTAGGAAAAGTGCAGCCTGTCTATGATTACCATGCTGTATGGATTTTTGGGGGCAGATATGAGAATTAGTTCTTGTGTCAGGGAAACTGGGTCTTTTTGTCTTTTTTTTTTTTTCCTTAAATAGGCTTTATAAATTTTTCCTTTCAATTTCATCACATAAAAATTAAGTGGTTTTTTTCATTCCTAGTACTGTTAATTTAAACATAATGATTGCCTGAATACATTTGTTTTCTTATTTGGTTGACAAAACCAATGAAGCATTTATATTGCAATGCCTTGGCATGTTTTCAGTTTGAGATTGCTAGACAGCTAAAGAGGAAGGGCTAAAGTCTGTGAAGGTGAAAATAATGCACTTATTCCCACTTATGAAACTGCACATATTGCTCCTTGAAGAGTGCCAGCCCTGCACAGAAAAGTCTAACATGGAATAAATGCTTTCGTGTAGCTTTGAATGCTGCATGGCAAGACCAACATTTATACAGATGAAGCAAGGAAGACCAGATTAGGAAGAAAGAAATAAAATGTCCAGAGCTTTGGAATGGTGTATTTTCCCTGTGCCAGGTCACTGCACATCTGAAAGCTCCCTGTGGGTTGGGAGGCTCCATGGGCCCCTCAGAGGCTGGTCCTGCCTTCTGAACAGAGGCGTGGAGTCCTGAGGAAAAGGAGGCTCTGAGGCCCCAGGAGTGGTTACTCCTCCCTTCTCTTGACATTCTCCTTAGAGATCCTTAGGAGTCTCTAGGAACAGGGCATTATGTAATTTCTCTCTGAAAAGAGGGGCTGACTCCAAGACCTTGTAAATGCACAAAGATATTGAGGATCCGGAATTACCTTGGTTGGAGAAGAATTCCCAGAAAATTCAAAAATCAGAGTTACTTTCACTGAAGAGAGTGGCCCTGCCAGCAGGGTTTGGTGCCCCTTGCTATTGGATCTACAGCCTATTGTGGGATGTTGGCAGACCCACCACAGGCACCCGTATGTTCCCAGCTTTGGAGGCAGCTGCCCACACTTGCTGCTTGTGTCTCATCTGTCCTGGGCAGTGCTGAGCATTCTTGAGCACTCTTGCAGTGCACTTGGAGTCAGAGCTTTCAGGTTTTGTTAGCTCCCATTTGCTACTTGTCCCTGTTTCCCTTCTGTACTGAATGGAAAAGCAGCAGATGCAGCACAGATAGTGAGGAGAGTCAAGAAACTGTCACAAGGAATACTGTATTTTCTCATTCCCTCAAAAGTGAGGCTCAGAAAGAGTTGTCTAATGTTTCATGTTGTTCAGAAACATGCTACAGGAAAATGTAATCCCTGAGTAATTGCTTCTATCAGAATATCCTTTGATTTTTACCATATGCTTCTCCTCTATGATTTTTCAAAATTGTTAAGCAGAAGGTTGTGAAGAAAAATGAAGATGATTTCTGGGTAACAATACTGTAAGTCCTCTCAATTTTTCACATTGAGGTAGTTTGCCATACCTTATCTATTTCACACTGGTGGTTCTCCTCCTGATATCAATTTCTGTTCATTTTGTATCATATTAACTATCTTCAGCAGTGCTTCAGAAGCTTCCTCCCTCTGCATTTTGGTGCAGATCTCATCAATATCTCTGAACTTCAGTTCTTTTTCACCTCCTTTTGAAGTGTTCTTCTGTTAGAAGTGATCCAGCTTCCATTCATCTCTAATTTGTTAAAAAATGGTGCCAGGCATTCATTGAGCACGTTGCAGCCATTTAGTTGTGCACAGGGGCTCCTTTCCACCCCTCATGTGCCTTGTCCTCAGCAGTGGTTAGGCTGGCACTTTGATCAGTGAACTGGACAGGTGCTTCTGGCTGCTCTAATTCTGGTGAATAAGAGAAACTTGACATACCTTGATCTTGTACACCCTTTTTTCTCTTTTTTTTATTTTTTTAAATTTTCTTCCTACTTCTGTGAGTAGTTATTTTCTTGAGTTTTTCATTCTTCAGCAGGTATTTCATTGTTCACTGCTTCTTACCTGGGCTCATACACTTCTCAGTTACACTTGACAACTCCTCACCTGTTGCAGATATTGCAGAACACCAGGTTCTTTTGTGTGGAGTCTGTAGAAGAGCAGTGTCCCAGCATACTGGATCCAGGCTGTCCCTCCCAGAAGGGTGAGAGTGGCCCCATGGCTTTTAGCAGGACAGCTCAGATGGGTGCAGTAGGCTGTACCTTACCTGCAGTTACCACGCAATTTCTTGTGGATTGTGTAATTGTAGTAGTTTGTTAAACAAATGTAAAGTATAATAGCTCTGATGATTGACTTGAACTGAAAATGCAGGTCGATTTCAGTAGTTCATGCTAGAGAGCAAATAAAAGCACTGGTTTGTAGAAACAGACCCCCAAAAAAGTCAGTAAAGATTTTTAAAGTGACTTTCAGAATTGTGTCAGTTAAAAAACCCCAAATGTTTTGTCCTTTAGCAAAAAACAAACAGAATCATTAAAAGCATTGTTGAATTATTAGACACTTAAAAACCCAAACAATCCAGTACTGAAATTCAAGTGTCTCTGCTAATTGTAGCTTGTAGAGCACATGCTTGCAGCACATGAGCTTTGGAGTGAAGAAGTTTGTATTTTAAGAACGTGGATGTACATCTTAGAACCTGACTAGAGAAGTGTGCTGAAGAACAGCTGCCCTGTGTTAACCTCCCCAGCTACAGCAGCCTTAAAGTAAAGATTAACAGCTCTTAAATTAGCCTTGATTCTATTGGAAATGTCCCTCATATTTCATACTCTGGAAAGGGATATGGGGAAAGAATATCATAATGTTTCCCTGTTCTTTGACAAGCCTTTCAGTAGCCCTGTCAAAGATCCTTGAAAATGGAATTGAAATAATCAGGAATGATGTGCCTATGTGAAAAATGCTTGGCACTTTCTTTTCTCAAAGACGGGTGTATGGTAATAAGGTTTAAATTATGAGTTAAAAATGATTCTTATCAAGCGAGTGCTAGTAGCTCAGATCAAATTACTGAAACAGAAAATGAGAAGGTTTCTAAATCCTTCCCCTGTTTTGCTTTCTAAATAGGATAAAAAAAATACTGTCATGAGTTAAATTAATACAAATGCAGATTATAAAACCCAATTTTAGATGAAGCAAGGGATGATTCTCCATAGGTGTTCTGCTCTGCTTTGTAATCAAATTTATCAGCTTAGAATACTGCATTCCCCTTTCCAAAGTGAAAGATGGTTCTGTGCAGGTGTTCTCTGAACTTGGTGATTATTAGCAAAACAGCGCTCTCAGATAATTACCTTCCTTTGTAAGTGAATCATCTTATTATTTTGCTTCTATTAAAGTCTAGTATCCTTCAACAGTGTCACGTTATCATGTCTAACAATCAGAATTATGCAAAGGAATTATCTGTATGGATTTCATGCCCAGGAACTGTATCATCATTTATTTACCACTCTAAGTAGGTATGCAGTGTTTTGTTTGTTTGAAGTACAGTAGTTGAAGATGTATTGACTTTTGAAAATAGATCATTAAAGTTTGTTTTCTTTAAAGTTTGTTTTCTTTAAAGAAGCCTTAAAAGCCATAATCAGCTGCCATTTATTTTTTACTAATGGAATCAGAAGTAATGGATTTTCTTTGATAATTTCAATAAGAGGAAGACAGGAGTGAAGGCTGCTGAAGTGGGTCTAAAGTTTGAAGAAGTGAGAAATGGGAGAAATTAGCAGTGACCTACTAGTACATGATCAGAGAATATGTTGGACTTGCCAGTGTTTCTGTTCTGGAGGTCAGTATTAATGTGAGGAGGAACTGGAGAAAATGCTAAAGCACAGTGTTTACCACCCCTCTGTTAAGCACCGTGCTGGAAAACAGGTGGTCAGGCTTAGAAGCCAGTATGAGTGTGGCCTGAAGATTAATTCTGGAGAGAGTCCTAACACAGAATTTCAATTGTTCTAGAAAGCATGTCTGGTTCCAAGCTTGTATTTTGCATTGAGACACAGAAAATGTACAAGGTCTTACATTTTTTTTTGTTATAATAGCACAAATAGTATATAGTACAAAGCTGTATAAATAATGTATGTGCTCACAGGAGCAGGAAATATGCTGCTGATCAGACAATGTCAACTTTGATGAATCCTGTCCTGAAAGCTGTACTTTAAATGTGAGCAGTCAACTCACTATTGACATGTGGCACTACCAACTGGAACATCAATAGTTATACAAAGAGTATTTCATAACGCAGAATCATTGCTTTGCTTGACTGGACAGATGCTTCTGCTTTCCATGAAAGAAAAATAATTTCCATGTTAGTTCTCTGAGTGCCCAGTACAGCTTATCTGTCCCACTAACACTCACATCCTTAATCACAGTGTTGAAAATGGGCAAAATTTGCTTGCCTGTCTCATACAGTGTAAGAGGGAGGTTTGACTGTCACTGGGCATGACAGGAAGCAATTTAAATGTTGGTATATTTACAGCTGCTCTCGAGTTGCTTTTGCTCAGTTTGGGAGTGGGTGCAACACAAATTCTTTGTGTGGAACATCCTCATCCCATATGTGAGACCTGACTGCTTCAGTTGTTCTCTGGCCACTCGACTTAGATACCATTTCCAGAGTTTGTGGGCATAAGGCACACCTTTGGCTGGCTGTAGACTTATATTTCTGTGGTTATCCTTAAGAATAGCATTCAATTTGTTCAGCAAACAGATGAGAGCGTTGCTATAAGCAGCAAGGAAATAAAGAGGCTGAAGTGCTATGAATGCCCATGGCACATGCAGTGGCAGAGGATCCACTGGGATATGACTATAACATCTTGAACTATTCATCAGAAAAGGCCAGAAAACTCCAGGGTTCCTTCTTGGTGCTGTGTCTGGCAGACACATTTGTGAGGAAGACTCTGAGCAGGAAACCTGTCTCACTTCATCTCATGCTCTGCTCACTACTACCATTTCTTCTGTCTTGGCTATCCCTGATGTTGCAAAAGAGGGCAGAAAGGGAAGCCCAGGGATTAAAAAAATGAAAAAAAACAAAAAACCAGTTACTTATCCCTGATACATAACTGGCTAATGATCTAAAGCCAGTAGTTAGGTCAATCATAAATCTGCTGGGGGTAGCAAATGCTCCTGGCTGGTCTTGAGCATCACTGTGAGCTTTGCAATTCTGCAAATTGGCTGTATGCACTAAAGTTTGGGAAATGGACCTAACACTTTCTGAGACCGAGTTGTTACCCATAAAATTGAATAAAAACACTACAGATCAAAGGCTTTTTAGGGAAGTGAGAACTTTTCTAATACTGCCAAGGTACTTTTCAGAAACAGACCAAAGCACTTAGAGAGCTGTGTGTACTCTCAGCAGGCCTGCAGAAGGCCCCAGCACCTGTCCAGCTGACAGGATCCAGGCAGCTCTCATCTGTCACCAGCAGGATGCTCCGTTGGTAGCTGGGCAGCTTTGCCTGCTCTGTCTCTGTGTTACAGAAGCCTACACCAAGGTGATAAAGAGCAAAAGGACTTCTGAAGATTCTAAAATACACTGAAGATGTTCCACTACAACCAGCATGATTCTCTCTTGGTTGATTTACAGGAAAAAGTGGTTCTTTGGAGAGCCTGTTTATTCTGAAAAATTATTATATGGTAAGGATCCCTAAACAAGGGTCTAATAATTACTTCTTTGAGGATAATTAGTATCTTGCTGTTCTTTGTGCTTCTGCCAATCAACAGTTGGTTTATACATTGTCTATTGACTTTTCCCCACCTAAAGGGATATACAGAACAATACATAACTGCAATTTTTGGCAAGCAACACTGGCCAAATAGCCTGGTAAGATTATGCATGAAAAAGAGAGCTCAAACAGTTTTCAAACAATTCCTGCTTTTTGGCAACATTAATGTCAGGATGTTGTAGGAAGATTTGATCCTACAAAACTGTATAAATGAGAATCTTTCTGAGATCAGACAGGGACTCTGCAGTGGCAGTGTGATCACTTCATAATGCCCTTTTAGGTGTAGACAAAAGGGGGAAGCTACCAAATCCAGTTTGATCTATTTCTTGATAACTTTGTATTCTTTCCATGCCCAGTTGCAGTTGGTGGCAGATGATGAATTGGTGATAATCTCATCTTTCTAATCACTTTATTTCCAAAGCCTACTGCTGTTACCTTAGATTCTGAAAAGCAGCAAATATGATAGCCTTTCAAGGGATTTCAAAGTGAGAGGAAGCTGGGTGAAAATTCAGTTGACTAGATCTTTAAAATCTTTTGTAGCAACAGCATGCCTAGCTGAAAATAATGACTTTGGACTTACCTTTCATCCAGATGAACCCCAAAACATTTTGTCAACTCATACTTAATTTCACCAGGTGCAGAACTGCAGCAGCTGTTTGGCAAAGCACAGCAAGCAGCTCAACAGTTGGGGATAGCAATGGGCTTAATTGGGAGTTGTGGAGCAGTCTCTAAATGACTTGATTAAGACGTATGGCTGTAGGCCCAGGCGGCACAGAAGCACACCTCCTCAGCAGGAACTGAGGCAGGGATTTTGTCTGAAGCAAAATGGAATGATTGCAGGGTCAGCATAGTAGCAGTTTTAAATAGATGAAAAAGAGGCAGCTTAATGAGGACAACCTCAGTTAGATTCATCTTCGACAGTGTGCTACTTGGAGGGCTAGAAATAAATGGAGACTAAAATACCACTAAATCTAGAGGGGCTGTGTGTTAGGGAGCAATCATTTTCTTTTTGGGAGTGTTGCATGTATCAGTTGGAAGCCACTTTAAAACTGATTACCAACAGGGTGGACAGAATTGTGAATTGTGTTTTTAAAGATTATTTAGAGCTGCAGTTTCCCTACACTTGGTTTTGGGTGTATTTGGTAAACAAGGATGTTGTGATCACTGCACCTGCACGGTTTCACATATGGCTGTTGTTGAGTAACAAGCTAAAAGGGCAAAAGCAGAGCTTTCTGATGCTTGGAATATATTGTATGTTTTAAACTCTGGTCACATCTAGACCTGCAACATTAATATTAGCTGGGAGCTGAATGTTTCACCTGATAGTAGGACATGTGATTGGGTTGCAATTGGAGAAAGGCTTTGCTTTCACTGTCACCTGCTTCTTCCCATTTACCAGCAGCTGTTGTCACCATCTCTGGACAGAGTTTAACTCCTCAGAGGAGCTCTTTAAATTCTGAGAAGAAATTTTCAACATTTTCTATAGGTGTTTGAAGTCCTGAAAAGTACTTGCGCATTTTTAAATGTTAGTGCTGCCTATTTGAATCAATGTACAATTTCCTAAACATTTGAAAGAACTTTTTTCATTGCAAGCCTATGAAGACTTCAGAAAAATAATTAAAAATATGCATGATTATGTGGATTTATACTGCCAGTCTAAGCCCATTTTATAAGTGAAAATATATATGTAAAACTAGCTCTAGGTAATTTTTAAAAATGTGAGGAAGCTGTCTTTGCTAAAGCTGAAAATGTGGAGGTTCGGAATGATTTATTGGAGTGTTCTTATATCACATTTCCTTCCCAGTAAGTAGGCTTCTGTCTCCACGAGAGGATGCAGCGTGCAGCCCTTGCCCTGCAGGAGGTTTGCATGCAGTTGTGTTTGTAGCAGTGATAGAGCAGTGGGTAAGTGCTGTACCTCAGAGTGGTTTGACAGCTTCAGCTTCATAACAACCCTGTGTGGCTAAACCTCCTTCAGACAGGGGGTGATTACATGACACATTTTCTTTTTTTAAGAGTACTTATTTTCTCTGTGCTAGGTAGGGAAGAAGGGTGGTGGTTGTGCCCCATATTTATAATTCAAATCTTAAATTTTAGTGATAAGGAGGTCTCAAAATTATTCCAAAATTAAGCCTAACCGTGCAGCTTTACTTAGGCAAGAATGCAAAACATGACCCAACAGTCTGCAGAAATGCTCCCCACTCAAACATTTCAAGTCAGAACAACATAAACATCTTTGTTTAATTAGTTGCATTTAAACTGCTTCTGTTTGGGGATGTCCTTGAACAAATAGTTAGGAGTAGTTGTTGGTTCATCTTGGAAGCTGAATTTATTACTTGGCTCAGTAGGTTTAAAAAGAGGTGGAGGAGGAGAGTTCTTGGTGTTTTCTGTCTTGTGCTTAGAATACTCAATTAATACTGTCTCTTGCATTAGCAGTGCTAATAGCTATCATAGGTGTTTTCCCTTCCTCTGTTAGCAATTTAACACTTCTCTTTTTGCAGCAAGGTTGAAAGGATTTCTAGAAACAGTTGTTCCCCTCAGATTCTTGCAGAGGCTTGTGGTTAAGCTGACAAGCTGAACACCTTTTGTATCGGTACAACACAGAACAATACTTGATGAGGTTCCCCAATGTGTCTCCATCCCTAAAGCAGCGATCTAAGGTTTGTAGTGCTGGATGTTTGCGTGTGCCTAGGCTGTGCCAGAGCGGCTCAGAGGACGGGCACGTGCTGTGGTCAGGGTCTACGTGCAGGTCACCGCTCAGTCTGAACCATTAATAAATACATTTGACGTGTTCAGGAGGTCTTTGAATGCAGAAATCAAGGCAAGAATTGAGTGTACCCTGAGGTGCAGTTTCTCACTCCTGCGAAGAGTTTGCAGTCTTGCAGTGTTTCATGGGTATCTATCAAAAGCTTAAGGAACAAGCACGATAGACGACAAGCTTCTGGAAACGGGGAAGCATTCCTATCAGTCAAATGAAACCTTGCTGCACAAACAGTGAGAGCAATTGCCTGTCAAGTGCTCTGTAATACTCAGCTCAGTCTTATTTGACTGGCACACTGTGTTGTCACTGATACGGTGTCTGAACTCCAGTGAGGCTTTCACTATTGCAGTGGTTTGGTAAATGGGGAAGGAAATGGATTTTGGATGGAGTTTTCATAATGAGGTCAATCTGAGACAGAAAACCCAAGTGCGAATGGATGTGTTTACATATTCAAAAGTCAGCAGATGGCTTTAGAAGGGATATTGATAACAAATAATAAACTGTTTTAGGTATGCTATTCTCACTTAAAATATCTGATGACAAACCTCTAATTTTATGAAGCAGCCTTTGTAAGGCATTTGTAAGAATGCAAATCTGTGTCATCTGCTTATTATTGAAGCCGTTTAGCACATCAGATGTCATTCCAGATTACCAGTTGCGTTTCAGCTGGACTGGAAGCAAATCCAGATCAGTAATAATGTAATGCTGTGTACCTTAAGGTTAAATGTCTGACAAGACAACTAATGCTAATGGTCTGTGACATTTTTCAGGCCGTCGGTCTGACATCACTTGCTGTGTCAGAGTAAAATGTTTACAAAGATCTAACTCCACATTACAATACATTAAGGCATCATTCTTTTCTCTTGTGCATGCTCCAAGCTTTCTGGCTGCATCTAAATTCCACAGCTGGCCCAGGTGTAAAAGCAGCATCTTCCAGTCTCTGAAGAGCTCTGAGTACCCCTCTTAGAGGGATTTGATTCACTCCAGAGTGCCCTGTAAGGTTTCTGTTCAGTACATGGCAACTTTACAGCTAATGCTGCAGATAAAACTCCATGAGCACAAACCCATCTGGGACCAGGTCTGCCACTGTAAATTACCTGAGCAGTATCTCACTATACATGTGCTATTGGTAGGAATGGCTTAATCTAAGGATAGCAAATACAGATGAAAAATTTTATGACAAAGATATCTGCTAAATCTACACTACTGCAGCAGATTAGCTCTTGGAATTTTTAATGTTTTAATGTTGTTTTTTTTAATAAGGAAAATTTAAAACAGTATTTTGCATTAATGGGACTTGGAATGACTAGACTGATAAATGGTAAGTACACTTGGATCAAATCACATTTAAGTAATATTATACTGTATTATGAACTCATTAAAGAAATAGGTAAGAATAAGCCATTAAGGACTATTTAATAGTAGATTGTTTCAGTGTCCTCCTCTCATAAACGCTTTCTAAATATAGAGCTTTGTTTCAAATATTAAGATGGTTCCTCTGGCTTCTGTTTGTAACTATTTTCCCTTATTTTCATTAAATACTTATACTTCTGATTCAATTAGATTAAATGGCATATTCTGTACCCACTTAAACAGCTTGTAATGCATCAAATTTTTTGTGTGATTTGTATTTTGTGACAGTTTATTTCCGTGGCTAAGATAGGAAGTGGAAAAAATACTGATTTTGTTAATGCAATTTTCAGCAAAGTGTGGGGGTTTTTAATAGGTTGGATTATTTTTGTGTCGGTATGTGTGTTCAGTCATGCGCTATCCCTCCTGTAGTGTGGATGTGTGTATATCCACGAATGCAAAACTTCATCTCACAAACTGACAGTGCAGTGACATCTGATGCTATAGAATAGATGAAAACTCCAGCAGTGGTATCATGCTTCAGACGTTCCAAGTAAATCCTAAGAAAGCATGAACCCATCACCAGACAGATTTAAAATGTAAATGCTGCTCTGCTTGATCAAGTCAGCGACTATTAAGTGCAGAGCGTTGTGCCAAGACGTAGCGGCAATATGGTTATTTTTTTACTTAAAACAACACTTCGGGGGGGCTGCGGGGGAGCAAACGCGCACTCGAGCTGCGGGCCGGGACCCGAGGGACGCGAGCTGCTCGGGGCACTGCGGGAGCGCTCCTGCTGCCGCCGCGCCGTGCTGCCGCCGCGCCGGCTCCGCTCTCCCCGCCCCGGCAGC
>VZTB01013009.1:177768-285823 GCA_013397245.1 Thryothorus ludovicianus | reverse complement strand
GCTGCGAGTTGGAGCGGCAGAGCCGCGGTGCCAGCGCGGCGCTGGGCAGGCACGGGCTGCGGGGCCGCGGCTCCGGCCGCTCGGAGCGGAGACGACATGGTCTTGGGCTTTCTGCAAACCCGCGAAGAAAACGTGTTCTGTAAAATCTGACTCTAGCAAAGAGGAAAGGACGTGCAGAATCCTCTGGGTAGCTGATGGGGCTAAAATGCCGTCTTCAGGCGGCTGCTCATCTTTCAAAGGCTTTGGAATGAAAGACCAGAGTTACTTAGTGATTTATTTTTTCTAAACCTGAAGTTTTCTCTTCTTGCGGATTCGAGTCCTTAATGAGTGGCAGTGGCAGACTGAGGACAGTCAAACGAAGTTCTTGATGAGATACCAAAAGTTTAGAGGTACGTTTGTAGTCTGCCCTGTTTTCTAATAAAATTAGGTCCACAGTTGGTCTTTGCATTGCAGTATTTTTAAAGTCATAAATTTGAGGGTTTTTTAAATATAGAGAAAAAATCTAAACCAAATAACCATCTTACTTATATGCCATATTATTTCATCATAGTCTAAAGACTCTAAGTGTCGGCATTTGTATTTAATGCCCCCACTAAAGTACTACATGTGTGATGCTTAATACGCTTTAAAATAATTTTAAGGCAAAATTTCTCTTTAAAAAATTTAATTACTTGGAAAAAGTTGAGTTTGAGTATTGAGTTTTGCTTCAGTTAGAGATTTTACTTTTTTTTCCACTTTGCAAGGCACTAGGTAATGCACACCAGTAGCAGCATAGTGTTTAAGGACAGTAATTTTCAATTACTCGGCTTCCTTTTCTTCTTGGAGAGAAGCCTATGTGAACAAAAAGAAAAGCACTGTATTCATTAATCATTAGCCATGCTGAATGTATTTGGCAAGAAAACGTAATTGGGTTGATTCGAATACTTGCATCTGTAACAAAAGGAAGTGCATTTTTTTTTAAGTGCAAACTACATGGATATTTTAGCAGTCCTTTAGAATTCTACATATTCTGATAACAGTTTTTCACTATATCCCTTATAAGCCTGTTAGAACCATGAAACTAAATAAACAATTTTTTTTTTAAAAGGGAGGAAAGTACACGCACAGAGAAATTGGAGAGTGTGATTATGTTGTGTGCTTCTGGACAAAGATTTAAGGTGTGTTGTAAAAGAGCAGGCAGATGATTTACAGCAATTCAACTTCAAAATATATTTTTTATTCTCTTGGGAGTTTCATTTAAACCAATTTCCACACCAATGTAAAATCTTGGCAGAGCCCAGCTTTTGGATTTTAAAGTGTAATTCCTAGTGGCTTTATAATGGAAATGCTTAGGTCTTTGTACTTTTTATAGACTACTTCTATAGTACATTTGATTCATGTTTCATAATATTTAGTTTTCTCGTGCATTGAAAAACTTCCTTAGTTTCTTATCATTTCTCTAATTTGCTGGACAGGGTTCAGCTGGAGGAAATGTGTTGTCATTTGTCTTAAAAGGGCCTCTGACTGCTATGAAATAATAGATCCACAGGCCAATGTTATTATTTGAGAGAAGCAGACCAACAGAATAGGGAATGCAGTTTGTTTAAGCTTGGAAGTGCAAGGGAAAAATGCAAAATCTGTAGGTGAATTGAGTATCTTGTTTGTTCTCTGTTCTGTGGTGTCATCTTCTAATCTTTTACAGCTCTGAAGTTAAAGTGCAAAAAATTATGGTCTTCAGGAGAATATGGGATTTTCATATTGGGTTTAATTTTCTTTTTTAGGTGAAAAGGGGGAGAATTAATGCCTTTCCTATTCTATTTAGATAGCCCAAACTGGTACCGTGTGAAGTTAATTTGTGAGTTGTTTTATTTTTCTTGCAACACAGTGTTCTGGCAAACGTGTTCCCTTTGATTCTGAAAAGTCCTGAGCCTGTGTCCAGGTTCGGGTGGGTAAAGATGGGCCAGCTGTCACACATGGAGAGCTGCACTCACACCTGAAGTGCCGGGAAGAGCCTGGGCATGTCTTTGAGACAGGCTGCATGTCAGGAAATGAAACTCTCATTTCAGGCAGAGAGGAAAGAGGATTTTTTTCCAACTGATTTCTAAGAAAAGAGGCAGAGGTGAAGCATCAAAGTTCTTAATGACTGAATAAGTATTTTCTAGATTGATGGGCTTTTAGAAATTATTTAGCAACTGCTGTGAGTCTGTAGAGATACAGGAAGCTTTGCATTTTTAGTTTTTAACACAGGTAGGTCTGCTAACCAGCTGACACTGTTAAGGGAGACAGCAACTTTGCGTGCTCACCAGTGAAGTTTACAAAGAAATCTGATCGTTCTGCCGGCATAGTCACTGGTACAGATCTTATTCCAGAGGGAGCCTTCCCTAGCAGGAGCATCAGGGGTGACTTCAAGGAGAATAGTGCTGAGTGCGGAATTGATGAGCAGATACACTGCGCTGGAGCAGAAACAGGGATTTGTTTGTCAGACCAGGACAGAACCAGAGGTGAGCCCAAGCCTGTGGGAGATCGTTTCCTTGTGTGGGATTATACCATGTTCTGGTCCCTGCTTTGTACAGAGATGTGCCAGTCAGGCCCGGCGCTGGGGAGAGCTCAGGTACTTGTCTTGTACTGTCATCAGGCCTGGACCAAAGGGCTCAGTCCACTGATGAGTTACAAAGTGTGGACAGGAACCTGGCAGCAGTTGCATTATCTATTTAGGAATGTCCATAAGAAAGAGATTGGTAGGGAGGCTGATGTAAATTTTCTGAGCTATTTCAACCCAGCTATATTTACTGTTAAGGTGGCATCTGAGGTGCTAATCCTGACTGCTGCTGTGAACGTAAAGTTTAGTCTGTTGCTGTTTTGTGGAAGATGGATCAGATAAGTAGAATCTGTTGTTCCTAGGCTATAAGGGAAATTGTTTTGCTTTGGGGGTCTGTGCTTGGATCTTTGGAAATATAACTACCTTTAATGCTTTAATTACAGCGTCGCCAAATGAAAATTCAGTTATTAAGAAATACTTGTTTAAGGAAAAAGACTCCACTGGTGTCCTTATTAGTGCACAGGATTTTTGGAATCTGCTGCATTTTTCCGGAGAAGCTGGACTGCAGCTGGGCAGAAGGCAGCATTTCCCCTGCTGCCGCTGTCCCACTGCCCCAGGTGCTTTCCTTGCAGAGCCGGGCTGCTCTGGGGCCAGGCAGGGATTCACGCACTGCTGCTTCATTGGGGTGAGCTTTTCCCAGTCTGTCAAGCCTGACCTTTTGACGTGTTTTCTGTCATGTATCTTGGCACCAGCCTCCCAGCACATTGGTAATTACTCAGTGTTTTAGACCAGTAAACAAATGCCTATGGAAAAATATCTTGCCAAAGTTCTTTTTAAGAAAGGTAGCTTTGCAAATTAAAGTGTGTTTAAATTTACCTTCACTGTGGCACTATTGAAGGTTAAATCCAATTTAGCAAATACTCCAGTACAGAACTTCTGTTGACTAAATATTAACAGAATTTGGCCTTTGGAATTGCTAGCTGACAGGCTGTTTTCTTACTGCTTTAATTTCATATGACTGATCTGAATGACTTGCTTGTATCTAAGACATTTGTTGCATTACATTCACAGGATAAGATTGGTTTGAGGTTTATTGCTGAAATGTACTTTTCAGGCTCTTTGAAAGACTCTTGAGATTTAAAAGTAAAAGAGAAAATCTGTCTTTATGTCTCACTCTGTGAAAATCAAAGGCAGTTGCATGCTCTGTACAAGTCTCAGTCAGGGACACTCCTTTCAAGTAAGGAGATTCTGTCCTGTTTAGGTCAGCAAAAACCGTGGGTGCTGAGCATCTCACTAGATCAGACTCTTTAAACTTACGTACAGCTCTTGCCTAGCTAAAATGGTGAGCCTATTCCCAATGGCTCGTAGTGCAGCCTTAAAAACCATTCTTCCAGGATAATTCTGAATAACTGGGGCAAAACTCAAGCAGTCTAGACACCAATCAAGGACTTTGGTACCCTTTTTTTATGAAACAAAACAAAATGAATCCCTGAGGGGATGAGGTTGTAGAGGAGGGTGTAGTATGGGCTGGTGTTGGAGGTGTGGGCTCTGCACAGGTATGAAATGTCCTCGTGCTTTGTTCAGTGAGCTGCTGTGGGGTGTCAGGGGGGATGGCAGCTGGTTCACTTGGGGCAGGGGAAGGGCCTGCAGCTCTGCAGCCTGGCTCTGCAGTGGTGAGCTGAATGTTTGTGTTGGGGGAGTCGTGTCTAGAAACCTTAGTGAAGAACTGAGTCCGCTTTATAGCAAGTACTTCCCCACTGTGTGTGAAAAAGACTGATTTCTTTACTCATTCCCCTTTATAGAGAACCTAGCACGTTTGGAGGGTTTTTTCCAGGATGATGTAGCACGCAATTTTAACCTTAAGGGGTTTTAAATCTTTTTTTCTTTCTTCTCTTACCTACAGTACAGTGTTAAAATGATCACTGTCGTGTAGTAATTACTATGAGGGTTGTTAGTATTTCATCTTGACTACACAACAGAGTTCTAAATTGGTATATTTTATTCTAAACGATATGTACTAAATCAAAATTGGCAAATCTTGTCTCTCCTGAGTAGATACATTGCAGTTCTCTATCTAGTATCGGAGGAAGTTGAGATGCAGCATGTTCTTTTTTTTCCTTTTCATTCCCAGGAGATAAGTTTTTGTAGTGTGCAAAATAACTGCATATGACAAGAATGTTATTACAGTCAGACTTGATACATTTTAGAATGTTTTTCTGGGTTTTTTTTAATCATAATGAAAGGAAAAAGTATTCACCTTTCTTGTATTTATCTGTGAGCTGTAATTTGCAATTACAGCTGATAACTCCTGAGATCAAGCAAGCAGTAGTTCTCTCCTTTTGTGGTTTGTCTTTTCCTTGAGGACTGATATCTAAGGGATATGCACATAACTAATGGTACAGAAACTGTCGTCTTCTTTTTTGAAGATCAGGGTTTTTTCTCCTTTTTGCAATAAACATTAGCAGGGGAGGGGAGCATTCTGTCCTCCAAGAATAACTAAGTTATTCAAAAAAAGGTGACTATGTACAATGCAGACCTGTGCTTGTTGGATGAAAAAGAAGGCACTGACTGGAAAGTTGAAGCACAAAGTCTTTTTAGGGGGTCTGGAGGATGGACTTTCTCCTTGTGCTTCATCCTGTAACCTGCCTGTGCTGAACCAAGTCTTTAGCTTGCCCAGTTTTTTTTGGTGGTTTGTTTTTTGGTTGTTATTTTTTTTTCCTTCACTTTGCTTGCTAGAGGCATTTAGGCTGAGAAGTTCTGCAAAATACAGGTTGGCAAGCTCAGTGCAGTTTCAGGCTGTTTCCCAGTTGCCTGCACCTTCTGTTGAGAACACGAGGGAGTGATTCAGGGCGGCAGTGACTCACGGGGTGTCGTGCTGTTCCCCTCTCCTCGGTGGGGGTTAGCTGCAGCAGGGAGCTGGCTGGCAGCCTTGGAGAGCACAGTGCACAGGAGTGCACAGGTACCACCACTCTCCTCTGAGCTTGTCTGCCTGCACAGGTTACCACTGACTCCCACTTTCCTGAAAATGTAATTAAATTAGCGTTTGCTTTCTTTTTCCTTCTCAGTGGCCAGGGAAGGTGAGGCAGGCATGTTGACAGGAGCAAGTGGATATGCAGGGAAATCTGAGTCCGGTGCCGTGCCAGTTGGGATATCTCTCTCGGGTTTTCCCACCACTCACTTGGTGCCTGTGTGCTGTCACTCAGGAGCACGGAGCTGCTCTGCCCGTGCTGTTGTCGTGTCTGTGATGGGGAAAGCTCCTCGCTCTCTCTTGCTGCAGCTTCATGTGAACCTCTGACATCTAAAACTCTCACAGGTGCAAGATCCCCTCGGAGAAGTCAGGGGGTTGCCCAGCACAGCTGGGGTCAGGTGTAGCCTGTGTTCTCACTGTGGTAGTGAGTGCAGCTGGGGCACTTCATCTCAGCTGCCCTTGCACCTGTGGCCTGGCTCCAGCACACCTAAGGAGTCAACTTTAGATTTCACTGTGGTTTTTTGCTTTCTTTCCTATATGATGAGTGGTGCAGGGCCCATCTCTCATGGCTCTCCTGTTTGTGTGATTGCAGCCTTTGGGCCTTTTGTCATGCTGCATACATAGCCATCTAGGCTAAAATCAATGTGGAGAGAGGTATAATCATCCCAGCTTTCATTTTAAGAGCATTTATCTCAAAGCTTAATTAAAGCTCCTTGGATGTAAATAAGTCTAACCTCTTCACTTCTGAACAATGCAAATAGAATAGTCAGCATGCTTATAGGGTATCAGCCATGTAATTATTGTGTACTGTTTGTGTTCTTTGAAATACTGTGCTATTTCTTGCCACTGAATCCTGGGACAAAGTGCTTCATAAAACCAATTGCGTGACTCTTTATTTATGTACTTCAGAAGAAGTTGATCATTCTCAAACAAAGGAGTGGAAAAGCGACTTTAAATCCTTATGTAGACAGATACACTGTTGCAAAGGGTTTGTCAGAGTGTTCCTTCAAACTGAAGGGACCACGAGCTGGAGTTTGGACTAGAAGCAGGGGTCTTGTTCATGCATGCCAGCCTTGCTTTTCACCGGCTCTGGGCGGTGCTTGTCAGAGGCACTGCGGGCACCCTGCCCGGAGCCGTGTGCTTGGACCTCCTGCCACCTCTGCTCACACTTGGTATGTGCAGAATACTTTCTGTTCTCAACCAAAAAAGAGAAAAGGTCTTGTCACCGTTTGCACGTGCTGTCTTCTGCAGTGTGCTCTTTAGTGTTCTAGAAGTCCTAAAGTCTTCACTGTTCTTGCTGTAATTTTGTTAACAGCATGAAATGGGGAGCGACGCTTTGTGGCAATGGCTTCTACTTCTAGCTCTTGCACATACTGAGAGCTCATATATTTCATTGGCTCAGCAATTTTCTCCCTTCATCTGAGTATCATTTGCTGTTTAATGCCTTGTACAATGTACATGATCCAATTAGAAATCAAGTTCCCATTTCATGTGGCACTTAGTTCACACTTCTTGTGAAACTGCCAGGGTTCTTAGGAGGCGATACTGTGCCATGGGTTAAGTGTGCCTAAAACTTACATAAGCTTATGTTTACCTCACTCCTAGTTCTGAAGAGAGGAGCACTCTCTTGTCCAGCCTGCTCTGCTTGGCCCTGTGTCTAATGGGACATGATTCAAAGGGTCATTTTTCTTCTCACCCCGAAAGAAGGTTAAATTCTCTCTAAGTCTAGGTGCCTGGAGCCTCTAGTCTAGGTAGAAAGTTGAAAGCCAATAAAAAATGATCCCTGATGTGGTCATCACAACATTTGGAGTTTACTTTTTGTACGTAGATGTTCGCATACTTTATTTGCACACTGGTGAAAATTTGGATAGTACAAATTGCTGTACTACTTGACAGGAGCTGCAATAGCTGCTGTCCTCCTGTAACAACTGTAATGCTTCTCATAATGGGTGCATTTTCCCATTTGGCTAAATTAATTAGCCCATCTTTGTCTGCTTGATTTGTCAGCATAGTTGTTGTGAGAAAACACACTTTTTCTAGTGAATTTGTAGTTATTTCTCGCTCAGTTTGGGAATTAATTAACCCATCTGGTGCACTGCAGAGAACTGCTTGTTGTAGAGTGCCCCTGCTCTTCCCTCTCCTTCGACTACATCCTTCTAGAATGCTGTAGAATTGCTTATGTGGTGACCCTTATGTTACCAGTTTTGGGGCACATGAACGTAAGTGAAACCACTGTCCAGTACTGGTTTGGGATGTCAGGCTGGAGCTCTCCAGGGTTGGGGAGGTCTGCTTGCCACTATTGCTGCAGGGGCACCCTCTGCCATGTGGAGAGGGGCGCATTGTTCGTGATCATCTGGAGGAGCTGAGCTCACGCTCAGCGTTGTTTTGTGTCAAAGGGACACACCCCGCAATTCTTAGATTGACAGAGATGCATTGTGTTAAATTTTGGGGAGAGTTTTTCTTGTACCGTGGGTGCCTTATTGAATTAAAAGAAGTATTTGTTTAAAATATGAGTGCATCAAGATGTTTGTAACAGCTGGAGAGGTTCTTGTATCAACAGATAATAAAAAAGTCAGACAGGTTAATTAAAGAGCAAGAGGTCTTTCATTTGAGAAACCTCATATACATCGGCGCCTTCCAAATGGCTGAGGCGAACAGGCCCAGGGCATCGCTGCCTCGCAGGCGCTCTGCGCGATAGCGGGGGGGGACACGGCGGCGATAGCGGGGGGCACCGCAGCTGGCAGCGCCCGTGGCACGGCTCTGCCTCAGGGCTGGCACCCGGGCCTCGGGGGCTGCAGTGGGGCCAGCTCGGCGAGCTAAATTCGGGAATTAGTTTTCCTATTGTTCTCTCCAAGGACGATCAAAACTCTCCTGCCTCCTGCATGGGATGCTTCCATGGACACTGTGTGAGAAACCTCTCAGTAACATGAGCAACATTTCACTCTTGTGTTTTTTTTGTTTTATTCCACAGGATAGAATCTGGCTAAGCACTTACAACTAACTTCTGCCTGAACCTGAAAAAGGCCTTGAAAATGTGGTGTTTCCAGTATTGCTGTGGCTAGCTCTGTCCAGACTGCTTAAAAATCTGCTGGTATTTCTGGGATTAACTTTGCATTTCCCAGCCAGAAAGGTGGAGTGCAGCACCTGGCTGCCTGGCATGGCAGGTGCTGGACTGCTCTTCCTTTGCAATACACCTCGCTAGCTCTTAACAACACATCTCCTTTCTGAGCTGTGAAATCTTTCGGAAAAAGAGAAATCGGTATCTTTAACAAATTTGTGTAATTTTAAATGTTTTTTCTCACTTACTAAAACCATCTAAAATTATTGTATGGTTTATTCCCTTTAAAATTATAACAAAACGTCCAGCATGGTGCATTTCTCTGGTCTGCACCCTGACAATGCACCTTTAAACTACTTGGCTTGGATAGGAGCATCAGTAGCAGTACTGATTTTTGTTGTGGAAACCTAGAGCTCAGTATGGGGAAATCTTCCCTCCTTGGTGTCACTGTTCCAAAATATTCTAATTTTCTTCTGATGTTTTCCCTCTCAACCACAGTGTTTATACTTACAGAAGGGAAAAATAGCCAGACATAAAGGTCACTCTAAAGCAGAGACCTTGTGAATACCAAAATCTCACTCCAAAGAATTTCAGCTTGTAGGATTGATTTAAAAACCCTTGCAGAAGTGCTTCAAAATGGAAATGCTTTTTTATATCGCGCTGAAAGCTGTAGCATTTAGTGGTGGTAAATTTGCACTTCCTAACATGTTATTTCTGCCAGTGTTGATTACTGTTTTGCTGCAGAAGTAACTAACTTTGTAATTTAATCTGCCATGGTATTGTCAGCTTGAAATTCGATGTGTGCATACTGCATTATGAAAAACTGTACTGCAGAGGCTGCCTCTGGCTCGGGAAGTCCCTGTACTGTAAAACCTTGGAGGCTGGCAGAGTAGCCAGAAAGGTTCCACTGCCTGCATGCCTTGGATTGTCCTGCTCCCAGTGCAGCCACTCCTGGTCACTGCTGGATTCCAGGCGCCATTCAGAATTACCTAAAAGCGAGTGAGGAAATACATACTTGACTACATAATTATTCTTTATGTTAAACATACTCAGATATATTAGCCAATGCTTGTATTAATTTGTAATACCTGAAAAACCTGATCAGGTCTTGATTTTTAATCAAGCTATCAGTCCAGAAGAGTAGTGCAGTTCTTGTGGAAATTCTTAAAACAAGTTACTGAGAAATCTGACTCATAAAGCAAATGCTTCATGAAATTTGAATGTTTAGAAGGGAAAATGACTGGCAGCTCCTCTTGTAAGTGTGCTAGTTGCAATAAAGTATAAAAGTTCAACATCAAAGAGATCACCGCTTAGTCTGTGGCGTATTTGTACATCAAAGAACAAACACAGGACAAAAGGAACTGCACAGAGATACAGTTCATCCTTGCAGACAGGTCCCCATGGAAAGCTATAAAGAGTTGCTTTCATAATGTGGAAATGATCTCTGGCACATCTTCATTTCTGATTTGAGGAATAGGTAAGAATAGGAATTAGAAGCGATGTCTCAGAATGCGGTGATGCCGATGCGCTCGCTCAGAGCGTCGGAGCTTACGTGATGTCAGCGCTGCAGTTTGTGTCTCCCCGTGACTCAGGTGTATCAGCCTGGGTGACAGGTGGGAACTGTGTCTGCAAGAGTGCCATTTCACTGGGGGGAGCGTGGGCAAAGGGGGTCTCAAATGCTCTAAAGAAAGGGAAAGGTCTGCTTTTTGATTTATTTGTTGTTTTGCCAGTGGTCAGGTACTCTGTATCATGTTGCCCAGAGAGGTCGTGGACTCTCTATTCTTGGAGGTACTCAAACCTCCACTGGACACAAACCTGAGCCTTATTTGACCCTGCTTTGAGCAGGACCTGCATCAAGCAATCTCCAGAGGTGCCTCCAACAGCGACTCTTCTATGATCCATGAGAAAAACTCTTCTGTAGTAAGGCGGCTGCCTACTTAATACTTTGAATTATGGCCTTTTTTAGTACAAGACACAATTCAGCCAAATATGTGACTAGCTCTGGCACAGGAAAAGTCCTCCACTTGTTTTTTGCTGTATTTCTGAGCTTTTGTAATGTGAAAGCTTGACGTATTTCTACTGATTTGTGCTTTTAGTAGTTTGTTGTGGTTCCGTCGTTTGGTGGGATTTTGTTGTTTTTTTCTTAATTAATGTTGAATTCCCCCTTAAATTAGAGAGAAAGTTTGCATATGTCTGCCTTAGAACTAAAGAAAAGTGATCTTGAGTATGTAGAGTATGTCGTCTTTCAGCACAAGACAGGTCATGAGAAGTTGGTCAAGGAAATTGTTGGACTGACATTGATCAATTGGTGAATTGTATTTAAGGCAGTGGAGACTTTGCTATTAACTTGAACATATCTGTTTTAATATTAAAATGATAAGTAGGTCACATCTATTCTTCAGTCTAGTCTTTCTACTTAATTTGTATCTCTTTAAGTGGTGACTGCATATGTGATACACGGAAATGTTAATCATAAGATCCAGACTAAATTTGAATTCTCGAATGTTCAAGTGTGCTTGGATCAACAGTTTTAATAGCAGTTCCACCTTTTTAGGAGATAGTATTGTCAGCAGACTCATTTCTTTTACTGCAGAACTAAAAATAGTTACAATCTCGTGGAATCATTAAGAAATACAAAGGGTTTCTGTTAAAAACCCTGGGGAAACCTGATTAGGCAGACTACTGTATAATTAATTGATGTGCTACTACACTTGGAGAAGTAGTGCATCAGTAAACAGAAGTCAGAATGTAAAAGGCCAAGAAGAACTGCTGGGAATTGTGTTAAGACATCAAGGCTTGAAAATAACAGTTTGAGCACCTCAGGAGAGACGAGCATTTGCATTTGGTGGAAGGACAGAAAACTCTCCGAAAGGCCGGGGCAGAGGCTTCTGTGAGGGGAGACTCAGGCTTGTGCTTAGCGCCTCCTCTGCCGATAAAACACCTTTGCTACTGCCGGCCACAGTATTTGATACTGCCTTCAAGCTGATGTTCTGATATCTCCCTAGACTATATTCTTACATTTGTGAACCAGTGTCAGGTAAAGTGTTGTTGGAATGTTCATTTTGTTAATGCTGTGCTTTAAATACATTCATTCTGGTAATTAAGTCGTTGCCTAAGATATGACATGGATCACTGATCTGTGCCATTGTTTGTCTTGTTTGCTTTGACACTGGAAGCAATTGTCAGCAAGCAGTCTGTAATTATCTCTTTGAAAAAGGTCAGGATCTTCTGTAACATTACTATAAAGAGGTGCTGCTGTTGTGTATGTAGAGATCAGGGGGACTATGATGCCAACGTGAATAAATTTTTCTTCCAGAAATACCTTTAAAACCAATCCCTACCCCACTGCAATAGTGTCACCTGGAGAAGGAATTCCATTCTGCGACAGTACATATACCAGGACAAGGCCCTGTGGCCGAGCAGGAGGAGGAAGGAGCTATTGCCACGAGCTTTCAGCCCTTCAGAGATGAACGTTTTTGGGAATTTGAGGAAGACATTAGAGGGATGATCAATTAATATTTTTCTGTTTAGAGAGAAGTATAATGCAGCTATTTTTTAGGAGGCCCATTTCTGTGTTTGTTGTGTGGCTGATGGGGAGAAATGGGCTGTGCTTGAAGAGCTTTACTGGCTGAGTGGCTTCCCTGGATCGAGTGCCACGCTGGAGTCCTGGTAGCACTGGCTGCTCATTCTGCACACAGAGCTGTGGCAGGGGAGCCTTGGGGATGCACAGCATGCTGAAGTCGAGCCTTTTCTTAGAAAATAATTGGTTTTAAATCCTGACCACTGTTGTCAAGTAAATGTAGTGGCTGTGCAAGTGCCTTGCTCTGCAGAATGAACTGCAGACATGTTTGTACCATGCTGTTAAAAGAAGGTGGAGCTTTCCTCGCTCGAGTGTGTCGAGTCCTGACCTGCTGGCTGGCACAGACTGTGTTTGGACGAGACAAGAGCTTTATATTTTAGAAAGACAAATCAAATTAATTCAATTTATATGCTACATTGAAGGAAAGTTCACTTTCAAATTATCAAAAAAAAAAAAAAATCTAACCAAAACCAAAAAACACCAACAATGAACTATTTGAGACTCCTTCTCACCTCCAAAATACCCAGAGTGTCAGGTTAACAGTTTGTCACAGTGTGTATGCGCTTACTCAGGGACAGTTGCCAGCAGCTAGTAAAATCAAAATCCCAAAATGAAATACTTCAATACTTTTCTCTTTCCCCTCATTGAATTGAATTGAAAAATTTCAGGGAGATGCCAGCAAAAATAATGTGGAGTTGTGTGGCTTAACTTCTTTTCTTGGGCTGTTGCTGCAGCATTAGCGATTGGGTAAGTGTCCTAAGTTGAAATTTTCTCTTAGCAGGGGGTGGGATCTCTTTATGTGTGAATGAATATCCTGAATGAGCAACATGCACAGATGTCCAGCTTGTCTCTGTGGAGCCTAAAGTTAAAGTTCTAGAAGCATGTCCAAAGCTGGCATTAAGCTGTGTATCTCACACGAAAAGCACTGCTGTGCGCTGGCAAAAGCATTAGTTCTGAATTGGAGTCAGTTTTTGTTAGCTAAGCACTTCTTCATTGGTGGGAGTTTTAGAGTTTCTGAGGAATTTTATCTATTTCCAGTGTAAAAACACCTTAATAATTGAAATTACAGAGCATGACTTCAAATATAATCACCAAATAAAATGTGGGAGAAGAATTAATTTAATTATAATTAATTCCAGTTTCAGAAAATGCTTTCAAAGTTGTCCTAAGCTGGATACCAAAATGGTTATCACTTTGGAAAATGTTTCAAGTCTCCAAACATCTCAGTAAAGTGTCTATTTCACAAAGGACTTCTTTGATCCAGCTATCTGGGAGATTTATCCGAGGAGACAAAACCCAGATTGCTTGCTGCTAATCCAGTGCTTTGCAAACAAGATTTTCATTTTTATTCCCTTTATTTGTTTTTCAAAAATTCCAGCAGATATACAATGGGATAGTTTCTTCCCATAAATAATTAAGCCCATTGTAAGCAATGTCGGTAGAAAGCAGTCCTGAAATTCATTTTAGTTTTAAGTCCTTACTCTTTGTTTCCTTTTGAAAATGGTACCATGTCCCAAGCAGTTTGGATGCTCATAAATCATGTTAGTTGAAGGGGAGAAATTATTCCAAGCTTACTCTCTTTTAGGCATTTACAGTTCTTCTCAAGGATGTTTTGTTGGCCCAAAGGCTGTCTGGAGGAAGTTGTTCTTTGGCTGGGCAGGTGGCCCCAAGGTTGGGGTAGCGGGTCCTGTTTGTATTTCTCCTCATGCGAGTGAAGTTGCCTGTGTGCAGCTGGTCCCTGTCACCAGCTGCAGGCTGAGCTGCCTCTGGGCAGCACCTGGGGAAGGAAAAGCCCTTCCCTCCTTTCAGCTGGGCCGGTAATGCCTTGGCATTTCTCTCTGAGGCTGTACCTGTTACTGCTGCTCCTTTCCATTATGAGACCAGAGCACTGAACAAGCTACTCAAAGGGGATTTAGCACTGCCCGAAAGAATGAAAAACATTCCCATACAAAAAAAAGAAGCTGAGTTTAAATACTGTGGTGTTTTCCAGGGAAAAGAGCCCATAGTAATGGGATACAGGAAACCAAAGGACTAGATTCTAAAAGAGACTTTATCAGCAGCGCTGGGAGAGTGAAAATAAGCATGGATTTGTTTACCTGCCCACTAATGCCATCACAGTAGTTCCAAATGCATTGTTCATTTGAATTAAAGAACCACCCAAATGTTTTAAGACATTATTTATTAACAGTAACTCGTTTTAATGTCAAGAGAGGGTAAATTAAGTTGGTTACACAATTTATCAGATGCTGTGAAATGCTGTGGATGTTATTAGTCATTAAGTAACCAACAGTCTGGCAATTTATTACATCTCAGGACATTGGATGCCGGAATCTTTCCGTGTTTTCTTTATGAAGTGGAAGAGCACCTCAGAATAAAATTAACAATATGTAGATGTGTATAAATTCTTCCTTCTCTTTTTCCTCATTTCTCTCTTACTGACTGCTTTAAACAAATCTTCATTTAGGTTTTTCTAATGAAAACATTTTTTTTTGTAGTGAATCTGCCAGAAAAAGTAAATTGACATGTCATGGAATGGCTTTGTGATTTGCAGGGTGTTTTTTTCCTTGTTTTAAGGAGATGCAAAAGGTGTATTTTGATGCTGTTACACTGTGATGGATGAAAACACTGCACTGACTTTTATCGAGGAGAGGGAAGCGAGTTGTTTTCTTTCAAGGGCTGTAGATCAATTGATGTCTTACAGAAGTAATACCATGAAAGTGGGGAAGAACTCCTCTTTGATACTCGAGTCTTTCTATTTCAGTTGGTACAGTAATGGGCTTTTGAATTAAAGGTTTGCTAAAGCTTGTATCTATTTCAGAGTATTGACAGCCGAAGCAGACTCACTGAGCCAAAATTTATATGTTTATCCAAGCCTGTTAAAATCAGAATTTATGTTGACTGTACTAATGTATAAGCTTTAATACCACTTTTATACTGAATCTTCAGTGAAGTAAATTTCTTTACAATATGCCTTTGAGTTATGGTTTATAACTGGATTCATATAAATAAATGCTTTCAGCTGAATGCTGTTGAACTAATTCCATTTTGAAGTCATTAATTATATTTAGCTCACTGAAAAAAAGGAGAGGGAAGGCATCAACTAACCCTATATAAAAGTGACAACAGAATTGCTTCATGAAGGAGCTTTGGGCCCCTCAAATTACAAAGAGTGAGTGGTTTGTTGGGGTGGTTGGTGTTTTAATCAAAGAAGTGAACAGAAGCTAGATAATGCATTGCTGTACTGCAAAGACGTTTCATTTTGAACAGACATTACAGTTAATGCTTTTTGCTTTTATCGTGTTAAGGTCTTTGTAATAAAATCTGACTATGCAGTGACCCTACTTGTTGGTACAGGAAAGAAACCTTGTTTCTTCATCATAAATCTATTGGTTCTTGTCGGATTGGTAAGTTTATTCTGATATATGTTCAATTGAAAATGTGGTTTGTTACAGTCAAGAAAACTTACAGCTTTGACTTCTTATAATGTGTGTGTATATATATATAGTGTGAAACTTAAGATAGAGTGCTAACCAGTCATCAAAAGTGAAATCAAGATGCAACCAAAACAAAATCAAAATTTTAGTGCAGTTTGTGTGAGCCTGCTCATTACACTTTATTAATAAGATTTTGTGTTTCCAAGAATTAGAGGACATAATAAACCCAAGCATTGCTCATTGCAGTTTGTCAAAGACAGCTAGGGAAATAAAAATTGTGTATATAATTTTTGGCTGGAGCATAGTACTTACGCCATTTCCATCTTTATCCTTCCATTTTGACTATTCCGTTTAGGTGGATGCAAGAATTTTCCTGCTTGGAATTCACATTGCCCTGAGATCACATAGACTGCATACAGAACTGTCATCTTGCTGAAGTGCTGTGTAATTGCCTGATCCTCTTTTCTTTGCTGTCTAGTTTCTCTTTTCTTTCATTTCATTACTTTCATTTCTTCTCCTTCATGTTAGCATTCTTCATCTCTAATTCACTTTCTTGTGTTCTTTCACTCTCTTTTGAAAGCAAGCTGCCAGTGCCTTATTTAATCTCTTTATCAGTGTAGTGAGGGGTAAAAACACGACTGCGTTTTAGGCCCTTTGTAGCCTTGGTTCAGATGAGGGTGAGAGAGTGAAAGACAGAGCCCTGTGGGACAGCTCTGTGCTGTACCCTTCTAACGCTGCACCCTGGCTTCTCCTTGAGACCTTGGGTCCTTTAGTAGCCTTCTGGAATAGTTCCAAAAACGCCACAGGGTCGTGACAACTGGGAGAAAATGTCTCTCCATCTGGACTTCTAATTGTCTTTCCATCTGCCAAAATTCAGTCTTGTCTCTGCTTCCTGCTCACCACCCCCAAAACACTTCTGACTTCATTTGCACCTTGAGGCACTCTGTGCCAGGGACCCCCCAACAAGATCATTGGCACCCACAGGAAACCTAAGTTTTTCTTGTTCCTTGTTTTACTTGAGGAGAAACTGATGCTCTCAGATTTGCTGTGTTGGAGGAAAGAGATGTGGAATTACCCTGCAGAGCTGCTGCAGTATCTGAAACATGAATTGTTCATCATGAGCTCCCTAAACATGCGCAAACTGTTCTGGTTGCCAGCACGACTGACCAGAAATCAACCACAACCTCGATTTTAGGAAAGGCTCAATGAAAGCTCTGCCGTGCTTGTAGGGTGCCCAGTAAGTTTGAGTTTATTAAAATGAACTAGCACAAAGCAAGAAAGCTGTCTGGACTTACTCCTAACTCCTTCTACAAAACACAGCGGACATCACTTAAATCACATATGAGGTACACAGAACCAGAATTACAGTGGAGTGAACTGGTCAACAGTTTTGGGACTAAATAGTAGGAAGCAAGGAAAATGCAAAAGATTATACAGTTCTGTACTTCCATTAAAGATTTGTGAACAGTGGTCTCAAAACTCCTGCACCCCACCATTAAAAAATAAAATCACTACATTTAGGAAAGTCCTGTAGATCAAAAGATTTTTCATTAATTCGTTGCAGTTTCTTGATCAACTACTGACTTAAGATAACATATTTTCTACTCATCCATAAGAAACAGAATTCATACTGGAAAATGCTCTCCTTTTTAAATTGCACATTTCATAGTGTGTTTCCATTTTCTGCCCCTCTCCTCTGATTTTTGTCCAGCTCTGGCTTTTGGAAACAGATGGATATGGCTATTCTCAGCTATCATTTGAAGATACTCCTGGTGTTTTTAATCATGGGTATGGCTTGTGTATGTATTGTGATTTTTATACATCTAGCATGCAGCTTATCTGGCTTTTCAAACAAAGGAATTTCCAGACTCAATTCAGAAACCACCTGTGGGTAATACCAGGGAAAGCCCATTCTTCAAACTCTGCATTCCTTTGTACTTCCTTTATTTCTCTATTTCTCGAAGACCTTCACATAGAGCTTTGCCACAGACTATCTGAGTTAACTGGTTTTATACTGGCATCTTGCTTCAGATGATTGTGGTGGTTATGGAACGCTTCTCTCTGTTGTCTTTTAAATCGGAAAGTACCCCAAATAAAGTAAAACCCAAATAGAACCACTAAAAAATATTTATCAAAAATCTTACGGCTTTCTGTGTCTCTGTGTATTCTTACTTCTTTCTTGTTTTGTGCTTTTTTTTTTTTTCTATTAAATACTCAAGGGTTGGCAGTGCTGTGAAGTAGAACAGTGAAACATAAATATTAATTGTGGTAGAAATATTGTCTAGAATCTCATTCTTGTTTTACTTGAAAATAATACTCAATTGTCTTGGCCGTGCTGGAACAAAGACAAGACCTAAGGGATGCGCATTTATTTGGCTGCAACTTTATTAACACCCTTGGGAGCAGTGCCTGGCAATAAATCACAGCGAGTGAGTCACTGCCTATTCCCTGATCGTTGCTGCTGCCAGCCCTCCCCTCCCTCCCTCCCCGGAGTGCAGGGCCACCTCAGGGTTTGTGTGTTGGGCTCAGGGAGGGTCCTTCTCCCAGCGCCAGAGGATGGCAGCCACAACTGCTTTTCCCCAGCTTTCTCAGAGAGCCACTGCTGGCCTGCCTTGGCTTTTTTTTCCCCTCTCTGGCAAGGTGAGAAACCGTGGGAATGTGTTTAAGACAGGTACCACCTAGGAGTGGCAGGGCCTGTACCTTCCCACTGCTGCTCCTGAGTAACACCTAATTCCGGAGGATCTCTGCAGAGATAGGAGCTAGTAATCCTTTATTTGCGTGGGCTCAAACTGTCTCTTCAGTTTGGGGAAGACTTTAAATCCTAGGGGCAGAGATGAAAATTGCAGGCCAATTGATAATGTGTGTTTTTCAACCCCTCACACTCAGGCAGCAGCACAAGTGAGAGGTGTGCCTGCCCTTTTACTCTGGATCGTGACTATAGTTTGTGCCTGGCTCTCTCCTGCTGAGTCCACTTGCAGTGGAAAAGTATGTTGATCAAAAATTTCCGATCATTAAGTTCAGTGAGACTAGTGCAAAATAGCTGTATGGGTTAAAAATTAGTATTGTTGCCTCACTGGGGGGAATTCAGAGCTTCTAAGTTCTACTTTGATGCCCTACTAGTGAATATTTCCAAAATAGATGTTTTAATTTAGTTTAATTTAGCAGTGGCAAGTCTAGTTTGTTAGGGCAAGGTGCACTTCTCCCTTCCATGACATAAAAAAGTGATTCCAAAAAGTTGAAAGTTGCAGTATTGCAGTGGCTCGATTTCTTCTGGTAGCCCTTCTGTTGTTTTCTGTGTGCAGCTGATGAGCTGCCCTTGGTGGGACTGAGGTGTAGGCAGGCTGGAGCTCCCCTGGAGCTGGCCACGTTTCAGCTGTAGGACTGTGGGAAGCCACAAGGGAAGCCCTGGTCATGTTTCAGCTCCAAGTTGTCCATCCTGGGCCAGAAGTAGGAAGGAACAGACAGGCCCTCCCCCCTTATGTAATACTGCACAGCGTGGAGTTGAGTCTGTGTTTTAGAAAAGTGGTGGTGTTGATTAGTTAGTTGGTCATGAAGTCATAGGCAATTTATTTTTAAATAAACTTAATGACAATATTTGTGCCTGCTGATTTTGAATGTCATTCATGTTGCAACAGAGCTTTTGATGGATTAATTACATCACTTTTAGGCATACACCAGACAAACAAAGATGAAGTTCACCTGAATTTTGACTGAGAAACTTAAAAAAACTAGTTTGTGTTCTGAGGATTGTCATCCACTGGCCTTACTGCTCAGGTATTTGCCTTACAGAGAGATGGTCAGGTTGTTGCATTTTAAATGAAGAAAGTTAATTCACTGGTGCACAGCATTAATGGCAGATCTGTTCCAGTCCTGGATTATGGTCTTAAAATCAAGGTAGTAATTGTTACTTAGTTCCTGTAATCAGTAAGCTTGTATCCTTCAAAGAAAACCAGAAGTATTTGCTGCGTGGCTAGGTGATAACTCATGACAGAAGTTCAGCTGTTGTTTGAAATTGTATTTCAGCTCCCACTTTAGCTCCTGAAAACTGTAATTGCAGACTTAGTAAAAACTTTCTCTTGTTTGTCTTTCAATATTGACTGTTTGAATTAAGGTATTTTTTTTAATGACCTGGTTTTAAAAGGTTTTAGACTTCTAGGTTGAGTAAATTGTGTGATAGTGAAGGCTGTAAATCTGTCGAGTTATATCCTGTACCATTTGAAGAAAAGGAAAGAAGCAGCTAACGTTTGTGGTTTAGTCCCTTCTCGCTTTACCCTCTTTAGTCAGTGTAGGCAGAACAAGGATTGGTCCTCTTTCTGCTCTGTTTCTCGTCATCCTAGGATGAAAACTGTGTTTTATTTGTTTTGTGCTTAGATATTGTACTGGTTTATGAATACTAGAAAATAAAATTCTTTGTGGACTTTGTTCTAAAGTACAAGTAAGGCACCTGACGCTGTATAAACAGAAAAATATCTGCCCTGTTGAGCTTACATCTGGTAATGTAGGATAATCAATGTGGCATTTGTAGAACTGTCTTTATATTCTCCAGCAACTTATAAATGTATATTTATGAAAAATAGAGCTTCCACCATTAAAGTCTTTGTTCCAAATGTCATTGTTTTCTAATTGTTTTAGAATTTCTCCAGTGAAAGTTTGTCAAGATGGCACATACAAATTGTGCTGGAAAGTGGTGATGGCATTTCATTCCGAGTACAACTAAATGAAGGAGATGCCCGACATTGTAGGAAATCCTTATGCTGTGTTATTAAGCAGTACACAGTTTTAAAAAAAACCCCACTCTGTGGAATTCAGTAAACTTGGTTTTCTGGAACTGTATGCAGATTGTATCATCACTTCTGGAATGCGCTTTTTCCCTGGGCCAGGGCTGCCAGACAGAGCTCTCTGACAATCTCTTTATCTGTAGGGTTGTCTATAATGTTAATTAGTGAAGTCTTGGAAAAACCGGCTTCCATGAGTTAATTTATGCATAAAACATCACTGAGGGATGTGTTTTACCTGTTTCACAAGTAGGGGACTGAAGCATAGCTTAAGGGACGTGGTTGGGCCACACAAGAAGCCTGTGTCATAGCCAGGAATCAAGAGATTGACGTTTCATTGCCTAACCACACAAATTCAGAAAATAAATAGTTGAAGAAAAGCAGATGCAACACTGAGGATTTGAATCTTGGGTACAATTTACAGGATGCTTAACTTCTCTGCCAGAAGGATTTGCTTTGGGGGGCCAGTAATGCTTTTGCATTCACACAGTCGTGGCATGGCCTGAGTTGGAAGGCACCTTAACCAACTCACTCCAAACCCCTGCCATGGGCAGAGACCTCTTCCACTAGCCCAGGGTGCTTAGAGCCCCATCCAGCCTGGCCTTGGGCACTTCCAGGGGTCCAGGGTCAGCCACAGCTGCTCTGGATAACCTGTGCCAGGGCCTCCCCACTCTCACGGGGAACAATTTCTTCCAAATATCAGATCTCACTTTCCCCTTTCAGTTTGAAGCCATTCCCCCTTGTGCTATCACCCCATGCCTTTGTCCAAAGTCCCTCTCCAGCTCTCCTGGAGCCCCTTTAGGCACTGGAAGATGCTCTGAGGTCTCCCTGGGGCCTTCTCCTGTTCAGGCTGGACAGCCCCAGCTCTCCCAGTCTGCCTCCTGAGCAGAGCTGTTCCAGCCCTCGCAGCGTCTCCATGGCCTCCCAGCCTTGCTCCAGCAGCTCCAGGTCCTTGATGCCAGAGGCTCCAAGCTGACTGCTCTGCACAGCTTGGTGTCACTGGCAAACTTGCTGAGGGTGCACTCAGTCCCACCCTGCACGTGTCCAACAAAATTCTTGTTGCTTTGAGTGCAGGGTGTCAGGCTGGCTGCAGACATTGTCATCTGCCTTGTATTTTGGTAGTGCCGGACTTTCACTTTCTATTGATGCTTTTTTTTAACTCGCTGGTACAACTTTGTAATGATTGTTATTTACGGCCAATGCCCTCACCCAAAGGACTAAGGAAACAGAATTTGAGTGTTAACTCTTTCCAGGGATTTTTTAGAATATCAGCCCAATGCCTCAAAATCATAAGGCAGGAACAAAAATCTTGAGGCTGATATTTCAATTTAAAGCTGTCTCTGGGAATTCTTATTTTGCTTAGGTTTGTGTTTGTTTTTGAATATGTGCTTCTAATCTAGCAAGGACATAATGAGCTCTTGAGACATAATAAGCTCAGTAAGACTTGAAACACTGTTTACCACTTGAAGTATTTATGTGGCTTCTATTCCTATTCATGTATCCAAGCACAATATGGTATTTAATAGATCCTCGCAGATAGGAAGCCTCTAATCCTAATGTTCTGCAGGTACAAACTAAATTACAGAAAGGATGTGCCCAGCTTCATGGAGCTGTTCACTCATTTAACTTGTGGTGTGTTCAGCAAGTCCTGCACATTTTACAGGAATTCAGTGTGTGCCTGACTCTGGGATAGTTGCATGGCTCACACACAATCCTTGTCAAAGCACAGGGACATGGAGTCACATCTTTTCAATCCTGTAGTAGCAATCCTGAGCTAGCCTGAGAGGAAGAAATGTTTCCCATTTGCTTCTGAAGGAAGGCAGGAAAATTCAGGCTAGAAGGAAAGGACAGGTTGTAACTGTGAGGAAAACAAGCTGTTGGAGCAACTTCTTTTAGAATCAGGATGTGTCTTCTAGCACTTGATGGCTGTATGTGCATAATTCTGGCACTTAAAAAAGAAGTGCCTTCAAGTATAGCTGGTCTGTATGGGCATCATACAAAATCTGGCGAGTGAAATTCCATCATCTCTATCACACAAAAGGTGAATTTGATTATAATGTTATCTACCACCCTCATGTTTCTGTTCCTGTAAATTTTCCTTGAACTGATTCCATCATGCTGATGCTGGAAGCAATGTGTTCACAGAATTTCTTTCAGTCCTATAATTCTGTGATATTTTGTATCATGCCGTTTCATCTCTTCTTGTCAGAAATTTTGGAATTGGGAATATGAGGAGGAAGAATGGGATACAGTCTATCCCTAAATATTGTACGGCTAAATTAGCACATTGGCACGGTGCAATTATTTTTGCACATACGGAAGACGCCTCCCTGTAAATTCTTTGTGACATAAGGTTTCTGACTAAAATTAGGTCATGGCTATTTAATTGTTTAGGTGTCCACCCACGAGGGAGCTACAGAGAGCTCTTTCAATTCCTTGCAACCAAGTAAGTAGCAGTTACTCTCATTTATCCTCTATGGAAATAGTCCACGTTGATTCCTTAGCCCCTCCCTGTCACTCATCACTCAGCTCTTGTAGCTACAGACTGCCTTGGCCCTCAGCACCAGAGTGTCCAAGTGCCTCAGTCATTAATTCTCAACTTACGACACTTTGGTGATGTAAGAAAGTGTTGTCCTCATTTCACAGCTGAGGAATTGACACATCAAATAAGTGACTTGCTTAAAGATTCACAGCAATACTGGCCGTAGAAACCAATGACTTATTCACAGACTATTCTGTTTCTTGGAAAACCAGCCCTGTGTTCCTTGTCCTTCTGCCTGCTACCCCAGATCTCCCCGGACCAATTTAGCTGGCCAAGAGTTTAGGCCTGTGTGTATCTTAGCCTCCCATAAGCTGGCATTGCCAAACAAATGCACCCCTCCCTTGTGTGAGCACAAGCTGCATCTCGGCTGTCACGTGGGGAATTAAGTCAGGAAACTGATTCAGGTTAAAGTTAATCCCCCAAGAACAGTTTCAACCTGAGTCGCTCCTCTTTTGGCTCTCGCAGTGCAGCTGTGGAGGCGTGGCTGGAGGGGGGAGAGCGAGGGGAGGCGAGGCCAGCGCTGCTCAGTGACTGCAGGTTTCTGCTGGCCTGCAGTACTTGTGGACTTAGTGGGGTCAAGTTCATGAAAACCTGAACCAAAATAAGTTCTAGTTTCTTCTTTCTCTGGAGTGCACATGAGATGCTTTGAGTTCTCCCCATGTCTGCAGAGCCCATCGAAATCACAGGGACAAACTGTGTCCAGAACATAGAAGAGGTTTTTGGATCAGTCTTTCCTCTGGGGACATTTTACATCTTCCCTGCATGGCAAGTTTTTTATGTGTGGCTGCTATCGTTAAAAATGCTTGATTCTGTATAACCTCTTTCTGTTTGAAATGAAACTATTTCTGAGTAGTTGTAAATGCAACCAGGGAATAAGCACAGTTACCAGGATAAGTACATTTGTAAAGGAAATAAAGTGCTGTCAGGTGTGGAGTTTAGTGCCTCATCTCACCCTAGAGCAGCAGACCTCCCTGAGGTCACATTCCTTCGCCTTTCTGCCCAGAGTAGCTCCACAGGAAAGAAGACCGATTGGAATTGTGTGTGTGATTTTGGTCTTCAGGTGGAGCCATGGCTTTTCACATGAGTCAGACACATAGGGAGAATCCTCCTATGTTTCTGATCCCTGTCTCAAAAGAGGTGTTCAGAGGGCTTCCCAATTGCTGTGCTGAGGTGAACGTCCAGCTTTGAAAACAAAGTACCAAATGCTGCTGCATCATTTAAGGACTGCAGTGTAGGAGAACCTGTAACTGTGGAATGATGCCCTCCTCCTGACTACATCAAAAGTCCACAAAAATTTATGCAGGGCCCTTGGCATGCTAATAACTTGGTTGTTGATGACTAAGGAAGGAAGGGTGCAAATGACATCTAAAATGAGACTCAAAGGAATTCGTGTACTTGAAAGTGCTGTAGAACAGAGCAAAACATCTTTTAATTACTCCTGTCTTTCATATCTTGAACCTTTTTTCCTTGAACTGCCCAATGACCCCTGAAAAACTTGGACATCTTTGTTGCTGAACCCTGTTCCTCAACTTTTCTGCTTTTTCATTTTATGGTTGGAGTGTGAGTCCTGGCTGAAGAGAGTGAGAGGATGTTGCAAAGGGTCCTCTGCCATCAACTTCTGTTGTAAAAAAGCTCTTAGAGCCTGTGTCAGCACAGCCCCTGTTCCAGCCACCTCAGAAGCCTCAAAAGAAATGTGAGATTGTTTTATTTGGGTTTTTTTTTTTTTTTTTTTTAGGCCTTGTTCAAAGGTTCAAGATTGGAGCATAAATCTGTTTGATTTTCCTCCTCAACTGAACACAGATCATAACATTTAGAGCACAGCCACTTTGTGGAGCAGAACCTAACAAGAACCAGATTTTAACATAGTCACTAGTGCCTTTGAAGGGAGGCAGTGTTAGCAATTATGATCTAGACTAGACATTGGTAAGAACTTACCAAATAATTATAGGCTTCCTAAAGGAGTATAGTATGAGTAATTGCAGGTTTAAAAATGTTATTATGAGTAGTAGTTTATACCGAAACTTCATCTTGCTCTTTGAAACCAGAATCCATAACTCTCATCACGCCACAGCAGATGCTTGCCCTTCTCCACAGAAGAATGTAGACTTGCCTTATTGTACAGCAAATGTTCTGTGGTACATTATTTAAATTAGCATATAATAGAAACCTAATTGCCCACTTGGGCCCACAGCTTTAGCTGGTGGAGATCAATGTGCATCCACTGAAGTCAGTGTAGCAATGTTGATTTTCACCCTTGAGGATATGGCTCAGCAGCTTGTTTCTGTTCCAGGCATTGTTAAAGGAGATAGTGTGTTTAGAATATTAAACCATGGCATTGTCAGAGATAGTCAACTCAATTTATGTGCGAGTGAAGAGAAAGAAAGCGGTAAAACCATTATTTTTATCTAAGGATTTCAATTTACATTGTCGATTATTCATATTGACTGATCTGCTACAACAGGGAAATCATGAGCGTGGGGTCATCTTGTTGTGGTTTTAATTTCCTACGTCTGTAGTTATCTAATCCTCTCAGTGTGAGCAAGCATGATTAGTATTTATTTCTATTCTGTGTGCCAGTGCCCTGGGCCAGGTTCTGTGCTAAATCCAGAGTGACTCTCCTACTTAATTGGCATTAACTTGTGCTGCAGTGATATAAATAAAAACTTGTACTTTCTGTGTGAAGCACTCACAACTCCCAAAACAGATTTCTTCTATGTGGATATTCTCCCCACATTTAGGTTTGTGATAAATCTGTATTTTTTACTCTGAAAACTTCTTCCAGCAATGTTTTCCAAATAATACTTAGGGAAGCACGGGTTAGGAAAGACTTCAACTGCTTGTTAACCATTGAGACACTACTAGGAGCATTGCTACAGCTGTACCCCTGATTAAGAAAATTGCTACAGTAAGAACAACACCTGCCTGTCTCTGGAGAGTCCAGTACCAAAATGAACAATAAGTCTTCACTTTGTCAAATGGTTTTTACAATCATTTGGAATGCCTGCTTAAAGAAGCTTATTTTATTTCATGAATGGTCCATTCAGGAACAGGGAAACTTGAGGGCTAAGCTGAGCCAATAGTTCTTCGTGGAGTTCTTTTCCTCTCCTTTCCTCTTCCATTATTCTCAGAAGACCTCTGGCTGCTCCCCCACTTATCTCTGCTTCCATTTGTCCCCTGGGAGCTTTGGATAATCAAAGTTATGCTGCAAGTACTCTTCAGAGAGTAGGATGGGGGGAGTTCTGATTAAATGGTTTGGGTCTTTATCAAGGACAGTACAGTCACTGACTGTGTGAGCCTTTTGAAATAATACAGTGTTAAAACTCCAGCAAAATTTGGAGTTGCCTGGTGTTCGTTGCAGTCTGTTTTCTGTGTGCAGAACGCAAGCATAGGAAGAAACATCAGCAGGAATGATGGGTAAAGACTGTCTTGAAAGGGTTGAGAGATTGTGTTCATCACTTGGTGAGTTTTTGTATGGCTTCATTCAGCTCTGGTTACAAGGTAGTTTTCTTGTCCTGACAAAGACGAAGCTTAGCTCATGAACTGGTTTGGGTTGTCTTTGGATGAAATGACTGCAGTAATACAGGTGCTGTTTCTATTATTTTCTTCAAACTTCTACCAAGCCTTTTTTTGGGGGGGAACACAGATTGATATTCACTAATTGCAGGCTTCTACCTTTTTGAGTGATTTGGAACGTAGTATTAGCCATGTGAAGCAAGTTGGATTTTTCATTTTAATCTATCACAAGCACTTAGCAACACTTGAATCAATAATTTTATTCTGTGTTCTCTGTTCATACTTGTATTTTGCCTGGTTCTGTGGGTTATAGGACTGCGTTCTACTTTTTGAACTTTCAGACTTGTTTGAAAAAGCTGTCAGTGTTTTCTGGTTGGGGGAATTTTTTTGGTGGCCATTTTGCAATTTTGTGAATTTTATAAACAAAAGTACTAAGGCATTTGTATAGGTGTTGATGGTAAGTTCCATCAGGCTCCTTTGTTTTCAGTAGTGAGTTTTCCAGGTTTTTTGTGGGCTTTTTTCCCCTTTGAAAACATGTAAGGCATGTGACCGGAGACTTACATAACACAAGATGTCTTGTATTGAGGTAAGGAAACCATCTTCGAGCTAGATATCCGAGACCAGCGTTGTGTTATCTCCATTGCAAAGATAACAGACATTAAAATTCTAGAGTCTGGTGGCCAAATGGCACAGCACCAAACAGGATAGATTCTCTTTTCCTCGAGTGGTAAATCGTGTTAGATAATTCATGATACAGACTGCTGTTATTTTTCGAGTATGTGAGGCTCTGATGGCAGAGCAGATTTTCTTACGTCTCTAGGTTAGCTGAAAAGCGGCACAAACTTTGAGAACTGCAGATTATGGCAGTAGCTTTGCTGCAGTGGATCAGCTGATACTTCTTTGCCTGTATCACTTTACTCCCCAGTGTGGTCGGAGTGGTGCGGCTCCACGTGCTCCGCTTTTTGCCTTTTTGTGAGGAAGAAGCGGGATTGCAAAGATAATGGGAGAAGGCAGTGGAGCATTCATGGCAGTAATTTCTAAGAGGTGGAGATAAATAAGCAGGCAAAGTTGACGATTTATCAGGGTGGGGGTATTAGCATTTTGAATACCCTCTGCACAGATGCAGTTATCACTTAATTGCCTTTACTCTAGAGAAGCGCTTTGTAGCTGTCAAGAGGAAACGTCTGCGCGCAGTCCGCGATGGTTCTCTGGTGCTGTAGCAGACACTCGGCTGTGCCCCTGCCGTGGGCTGCGGGGAGGGAGGGAGGGGGCAGCTCTGGGTGCGCCCCTCCCGGGCTCGGTGTTGCTCTGCGGCCGGGCTGCCTCGCTCCGCCGCTGGCCGCTGCCGGCCCGGTCACTGCGCTCGGCGCGGAGTCCCCGCAGCGCTGCTGGGCCTGTCTGCACCTGGGCCACCCTGGGCCAGAGCTGCCGCCTCCTCAGCGGCCCCTGCCCTGGGTTTGGGGCCAGCAGAGCTCCGTGCCACGCAGCCACCTTCTCCCGTTCTCTGCCGAGACGAGGGACAAATGGGCCAACCAGGAGAAGACAGTCGGTTCGTTTTGTTTGTAACTTGTCAGAAACAAAGAAGGTTGATTTGAATTTTAAAGGAATTTTGTGGGAGAACGGTTGGTTGTGTGGTGATTGGAGAGGCTGCAGTGAGCCCTGTCTGTGCCAGGCTTTGCGGAGAGCAGGCGGGTCTCTTGCAGATGCCGCCGTGCCGGTGTTAACCCGGTCACTGAATTCGCACCGAGTCCTTTCATAGACCGTGATCGGTGTTTGGTGCCTGAGCACCTTCGTTTGCTCCCCCTGATCTGCTGAAGATTGTCAGAGCTGCACAGACAACGTCAGCAACACCCTCAGTTCAATGGGGTCTTTTTCTGTGGAGTAGTTACTTAGTTTGCTTCTAGTTATTATTTTAAATTTTGCTATCTAAGCATATTAAGGTTTTATTGGTATTATTCCTTCAACGGCAATATTGGTTACTCCAGGCATTGTTTAAAAGCTTATTTTATTTTTATTTTTTTTTGCAATTCTTAAAGAGAGATTTGGCTTAGAGTAAAATCAGCAAGGGAAAAAGAATTAGGAAATCAAACCCTTCCTTTCCCTTTTTGAACCTCTCAGTTTTCCAACCTCAAATAAGTACGTGAAAGGGGTTTAACAACTTTAAATTGGATTTTGGAATGTCAGATGACTCTAATAGCCTTTGTACACAAATAACAACAGAAGAGCTGATTATTGTTTCTGGGCTCTGCGATGCACTTATGTAATCATTAATCTTGGCACTTCTTTATCTGCAGCAGATTAGGAGGCCACTGTCATTTTGAAGACTGCCATTAAGTAGACTTTGTTAGTGTTTAAATATGTGAAGCTTAACTTTAAGCTTCCTTAATGTATGCGGTGGAGGTACTCTGTGCCTTGAATAGAGCTGTTGGAGTAAGTTTCAGTCACATATCTGCTGCCACAGTCTGACCTCAGACATGGCTTTATGTACAGTGTTTGTTAATCAGCCTCTGAAGACACTTTGAAAGCTTTTTAAGCGTAAAGCATTAATATATCTGTTTGGAACAGCAAGAAACTTGCTTTATCTACTACCTTTCAGTTGGTTTAATCATCAAGAGGCAGGAAATTAAATGCTATGAAATGAGATGTCAGAAAGGGTTTTAATGAAGGTCGTAGCACCTAATCTGATTGTGGCAAAGGAAGAGCTTTTGCTAGACCTTTTCTTGTAATTTTCTAAAACGTTTTTGTGGGCAGCTACGTTTTTTTCTTTCATGATCCTTGTCATGAAATGAAGATGGTTTTCAAACACTGGGTGTATCATGTATAGACATCATGAGGGTATAAAGAGACTCAGAAACAGAGTTAAGTCCAGGGAGATAGTGTGGGCATGATTGGTGGGGGCAAACTTTAATGGATGGTTTGAATAAAACGTTTGGGAATAAAGCTTTCACTGTGACAGAAGTGTTTTTGAAGCTGTTTGATAGAGTGATGGTGCATTTATTTTGTTGCAAGCCAGAGCCCATAAGATTTCTGTCTCCAGTGATAATACCATGTACATTCTCCCTGGTGCAGGTTTTGGGGACAGGTCATAGTGTTATCTTCCTGTGCCCTTTTCCAGGAGAACACCAGAGGTATCCTTCTGATCCCACTTGTACTCTAGCATTGCTGCCTCTGAGGTGGTGCAGGGGCTGAATGAGGTGTCTTTCTTGGAGAGAAAAATAAGTATATTTGTTCAGCAGAGATTTGACCTTCTGTCATAAAAAAGGGTATGAGCTTTTTCTAATGTCTGTGTTTCCTGGTGTCTTAATATGTGTCAGGAAACATTTATCAGCTGTAAGCCATTCCTTGGTTTTGAACCTCAGTAATATTTTCTTTGAAATGGAGGAAACCACGGGTATAGTTAATGTGTTTTGTGCTCCCCCTTCAAAACCTGGAGTAGCCAAGGATGTGGCTTCTTCTGGACTCACAAAGAGGAGCTGTGACAAAACCACACACAGACACTGGTAACAATGGTAGTGGAAAACATCTTTGCCTTAAAATCAAGAGACCCAGTGTCAGGCTAGAAAGACACAGAATATGGACTTCAGGAGAACCTCTTGTGTGAGGTTTGGGGGAATCTGGTTGTGACTCCCTTGTAAGAGCCATAAATCACTGATGGAGTTGAAGAATTCATGCTCAGTATTGGCTGCTGAGTGATGAATCCAGGAAGGTGTTGGAGGGAGTTAATGTGTGAGTGCAGCTAAAAGGCTTTTTACTGTTTAGACTTCTGGAGTTGGTTTTGGTTGTTATTGTTCATCTCTTAGATGAATCATCCGAAAATGAAAATTTAAACTAGACATTTAGAGTGCACCTTTGTGGGAAACTAATGATTCTACTTGGCATACAGCATCAAAGGAAGCCTTTTTAATGACATCAAATTCATGTACAGCCAAAAAGAAAAAGAAAATATCTTAAAAATGCAGATGTAGTCACATCAGAATGGCAGAGTTTGTAGTCTGGGTGAAATACTTTTTTTTTTTTTTCTCTGCAACTTTTTCTTCTAGAATTAAATTCAGGTTTTGTGTGGTTTTTCATCAAAGTGCAGCTCTCTTGTAGGGATGTGGTTTATGCATCAGCCACGTTTGTATGGCTGTAACTTAATCATGCAGAGCTGCATTTCTCCATGCACAGTGACAGATCCTGCAATTTCTGTAGAGGCCAAACCCTTTATAAAATCCATGCAGCCCAGCAAAACAGCAGGACAAGGCTGAACCATGGCAAACACTCTGAAAGGACACTTTTTGGGTTCCCACTGCTTTGTCACCTCTTCTGAGTTAGTTCCTCTTTCCAGACTGCCCTTCTCTCTTGAGGAATGAGCTGGTAAAGCGGAACTTGACTGGGCGAATGCAAAGTCCCAGGGAAAGCATTGGGATGGAGAATGTGTGGTGGGGATGGGTTGCTAATCAGAGACAGCCTTCTAAGGAGTCTGTCAGGAATTGTTACTGCCTGGCCTGAGAGCTCGGTGTACATTGGTGCCAGTGATGAGACTGCAGTGGTGCCTTCCCACAGTCAGTCCGTGCTGTAGGATCGTGCAGTTCCTCAGGTTCTGGGCCTATCACCTTGCTGAAGTGTACTTGGAATTGTAAATAATTTTGACACTATGTTACAAATGATTGTTTTTTGTCAGGTGTGTGTGGTTGGTTGGGTTTTGTTGTTGCCTTGTTGATTTTTTTTATTCACATACCTGTGGCTGTTGTCTGGTCTGCTCTGGTAGGCAGCCTAGTGAGATCGCTGAAGTGAGATGCAGTTTTGCAAAAGGATAGCACAAGTGTGTGTTGCTTCTTAACAAATCCAGTGATGGAATTTGCCTCTTGTACTAAAGGAGGTCAGGGACTCTCTACGCTGTTTTAAAAGGCCTTTCCTTAATGAGTGCTGCTGTAATTCAGGCACCGATTGAGTGCCCCTCCTACGGTAACTCTCCCCTCGGAAACAGGGGCCAGAATGACTGCCTTCCCAGAATTGGTCATTTAGGGCTGTTTGCAGCCTGGGAAAGCTAATTCGAGGAAAGGTTGTTGAGCTGTGATAGCTGTGTTGTAGCTGACTTGCTGGATTGCTACTTGACATTGGTGAGTCGTCTGTAAGTTCCTCTTTGTTTTCCTGCTACAAGTGAATAAACAGGAATGCCACATTTTCCCCTAAGCCAGTGCAGTTAATTAGAGAAAAGAAGGTGAGAGGACAGTGTTGAAGTTAACAAATTCCAGTCTTCAGAAGACCAGGTCCAACACTTGGGAGTAAGGAATTACATCAAATGGGGGCTCTGTGCAATAATCTGTGAAGAAAATGTTGAGATAATTTGGGCTTTGCACTACAAAATGCTATGTTTCTTCAAGACTTTCTTCAAGTTAAGTCTTTATTAGTTTCTTTCAGAGATTTAGGAAACGGGGCAGAAGTACAAATACACTTAAGCTTTTCTGTACACATTTCTTTTTGATGGAAAGGGGGAGAATTCATTTAGCATTGTCTAGCTAACTCCAGCAAGTAAATTAATTCTATTCTCCTGCAGATTTCACTTCTTGTTTTCCTCCCCATTAGTTAAGCAAAGACCAGCATACAGAGACCAGGAAGGAGACATTGGTGTAGGCTTGCTTTTCCCAGTGCAAGAGAACAGCAAGTGGCAAGGACTGCAAGAAACCTCAGCATGATTGAGCATTCAAGGCCACGTTGGCTGCCTCGAGGTGCACACACGTGTTGGCCCCAGCTCCATCCTGTGTCATTTTTCATTTGGCAGACCGTGTGCACTGGCTGGTTTGGGGGGCTCAGTGGTCCAGGTGGAATCACAGTAGCACTGTGCTTGTGCCCTGCTGCAGGTGTTTGTCTTGACAAATGCTTCAGGTTAGTAATCATCTGTAGGAAGAAATTAAGAACATCGAAACAAAAGTGAACTCTAGAATCCTGTAAAAACAAACATGATGGATTCACACAAACCCCAGCTTGCTGCTTACTGGATAGGTGCAGTAGCAAATTAGAGCAGCAAAAGTCAGAGCTGGCAGTTCCTGTGGTAATAGCTCACACCTATATTGGTCCTAAAATTTGTATTTTGTGTCATTTTATCAAGAGAAATGTTCTGTAGGTATGTAATTAGGCCCGTAAGCTTTATTTTTGAAAACAAAAAAGGAAAGTAATAGAAGTTCAGACCACCAGCACTCCTCTTGTACAGCTCTGTAGCAGCTTCTCTCTCAACAATGCAGAACACTGCAGATCTGTGGGGCTGGAGCTCTGTTCACTGGTCCCTGGAATCATCAGACCAAAACCCAAGATGTGGCAGTAAGTACCAGTTATCTGAGGTAAAGGATGATTATGCTGCTTACATAGGCAGAGGAAATGAAACACCAGCTAGCATCCCCATGCTCACAGCACAGCAGCACTGGGGGGTTACAGTCTCTGCAGCAGCACCTATTTCTTGACATGCAGTTCAGAGCTTTGATTAAAACTATACTATATTTTGTTAGAGAATCACATAATTTCAGTGTCACTGTGTTTTCTTTTCTCATGAAAAACTTTTTCTGAATTGCTTTATTTAACAAGAATTCCATTTAGCCCGGTGAAATTAAGTACGCCCCAAGCACGTTCATCATAGCCCGTGTAACTCCTGTTAATTTTCAACCAGAGAAGAAGTGGCAAATGAAATAATTAAATGTTTATTCACAAGCACCTGAGCCACCAAGAAAATGAGAAGCCAAAATGTGGCAGAAACAAACTGGTGTTTTATGATGTTTGGACATCTGTTCTGACCATGTGGAAATCGTCAATCAAAGTTTGGTTGCTGTGTGTTGTTACTGTGTCCATCGGTTGTGCCTGGTGAGGAGCAAAAGGGGACCCCCCTGAAGAAGCTGTTGCAGTTGTACATCCCTTGGTGTGTATTTCTGCCATCTTCGTTATTTGTGTGTTAAGTTCATGAAAGCAATAACAAAGCTGGAGTTTGGGGAACTCCGTAGATTTCATGGAGTGGGAAGATGTTAATTGTATGCCCCGGGTGTACCAAAGGATTGACTGTCCCCAGAACTGCTCCTGGACAGTAGAACCTGTGGATGTGGCAGGCCTGGCTGTTTTGGTTGAGCCCAGGCTTGGGTTTCAGTGGTTTGATGTTACAGTTTGGCCTGTGGTGTGGATTGATAACATGGCCAGAGTCCCAAGCCGCAATTGTCTCTACCTGTCATTTGTTCAACAAGGAAATCAAATCATCTCACTTTCAGCTGCATTCATTGCTCAGTCAGGAAAGAGTGAGAATATTTCTGGATGGATGAAGAAAAGAGAGTGGAGAGATATGAGTGTTATACAGAAGGAAACTAGAATCATGTAGTGTTGTACACATGAACAAGAGGCAGCAAACATTATCTCTCTGAGTTCCTCTAAAAACCTATGATCAGTGTTTAGCTTGTGTTCATGAAGTCCTAGATTGTTTGTGTTGGGGTGTCATTTTGATTTTTTATTTATAGGAATCCAGAATATTATGGTGATATTATGATATTGAGGGTTTACAGCAATTTTCTAGTTGAATATAGCTTTAAAAATAGAGACCTCACCACAACTTCACTGAAACAGTTTTGCCTTTTAGAAAACCCAAACTATTTTCCATCTTGCCTTCTTTCATGAGACATTCAGATGTCTTTGTTGAAGCCAGTGCTTCATGTAATAGCAAAGCTCTAGTTCTTTAAATTACAGTATGTGTCAGTAAAATATTGTGTGACTTAAAGTAAAACAATAACCCTGTGTGCAGAACGTCCTGGCATGGCAGTATGAGCTCTTACTGCACTGTTCCCTTCCATGTGCCCAAATCAGACAGATGTTGAAGGAATTTATGCTGATTCCTCAAAGTCAGTCGTGCAAGTGCTCAGGTGGTGCCATGCTGTTCATCCTGTATCTCCTTTAATATGAATGTTTCCAGCATTTGGGAGTGCTGAGCAGTGTCAGTGACTTGCTGAGGGATCCAGATGTGCCCAGGCCCACTGAGCTCGTCTTGGCTTTGCAGCATTTCTGCCTTGTGTGTTTGAGGTGTTGCTCATACTTTACTTTTAATTAATACTTTGGTGGCCATGTTCGTTTCTACTCCACCCATCACACCCACAGACTTCAAAGGATTTGTACCAGTATAACCTCAGTATTTACTTTATTACCAGGGTGATTTCCTAAGGAAACAAGGCTTGGAAAGGTTGTTTGTGTTTGTCTGGTTTTCTGCCCCTCACCCCAATCCTCCCCATTTCCAAAACATTTCAGCCAAGCTTGAGAGCATCAGTGCTTCCAAAGATGTGAAAATTGAAAATCTGAGTAAGTTCCCCATCTGATACCCCCCTGAGGGACAGTGCGCAGCCGAGCTCAGCTGTAGGGAGGAGAATCTGTAACAGAGAGGAAGATGCAAAGAACATCTCATGTGCTGGGAAAGCTTCTGCTGGAATTTCAACCTTACGGGACCCCAGAAAAATCCAACCATGAGACACAAATCTCTGTTGTTAGTTGTTCTCTGGAGCTATTTGTTGCCAGGTCTGTCACTGCAGTCTCCAGTGAGGCCTGCTCAGAATTTCCGTATGGTGAGGACTGTGTATGGAATAAACACCTTCCCAGAAGGAGTGAGCAGGCTCTTCATCAAACACTTACTGTGTGTTCTAAAGTCGCCTCAGATGTCTCCCAAGCACCCATGATCCCCAGAAGCACACGGGCCTTCAGTGTTTCAGGGAATGTGAGTGGACAGATGGACACTTCACGGAGTCCACGGATGGGGTGGGCAGAGCTGTGCTGCCACCAGTGCTCGGTTCAGTGGAACTGCAGCATGTGGAAGCTGCAGGTGTTCGGAGGCGAGTAATTTGCAGCCAGCTCAAATTACTTAGGGTACATGACAGAGCAAATTATTTAGGTAATGAAGCTGAAAATGCAGGAAGATTAGAATATTATATAGTAAAATCATTCCGTGTTAATTCAGTTTGTGATCAGATATCATGTTGCTTTAAATACCACATTACATGCAGTACCCTTGTTTGAACCAATGAATATGTATGAATATGTCACTGAATATGTATGCCTCCTAATTTAATCAATATACTTACAAACAGCACTAGCAGGGCTGTCTGGCACAAACTGCATCCCTCTAGAAGCAGGTTGGCCCCATTTGTGTGTGCATAGTGTTCATTGCAGAGCCCTTCCGAATCAGCTGCACAGTCCTGTGCACCCAGAGAGGCTGGCACAGGTGAGCCACATCCAGGGAAAGGGCTCCAAGGGTTGCTGCATCCAGGGAAGGGATTGCTCCTTAAACAGTGCCCTGAGCCCCAGGAGGTCCCAGCTGCAGCTCTGTGCTCTCTGTGCCCCTTAGGGCAGGTCCTCCACTCAGCTGGCAGCTGGGTCAGCTGCGATGCTTTCCCCAGAAAGCCGTGCACGAGAGGGATGCACAGTGCCCACCGAGGCTTTCCCCAGAAAGCCGTGCACGAGAGGGATGCACAGTGCCCACAGAGGCTTTGAGGAGCAGAGACTGGTCTGGCAGACTCAGCAGGATGTGCTTAGGTCCATCCATGCTGAGTGGAACAGTGTACAGCTGGAATTTGTGGACACTGTGCCTTGGGAGCTGTGACTGGCAGCTCCTTAGAAGTGCTCAGTGTCTCAGTGGTGCCAGTGAACACAGGCAGCTGGGATCCCACGGGCCCAGAGAGAAGGGAGCACCTCTTACACAGGTTTTCCTTTCCAAATAATGCTAATGTTTTTATTCAGAAATAGTCAGACACAGGTAGGATTTACCTTTCACCTTTTAAAAGTTGGGCTTGTAATTAAAATATCATTGAATTCCTTCACTGTTGAGTGGAGTCCCTTCCACTCGGGGGTTCATGTTGCTTGTTTTAAGATGAATCATGCCCTTTTTCCTTCTTGTTTTTTCTTTCTCCCTTCCTTTCCTCTCTTCCTCCCTTCACTCTAGAGCAGACAAGATAATTAACTTCATTATTTACCCAACTTTCTAGATCACTCAGGTCAGCTGGGTGGATCTCCCCAAAAGGCAGACATGGGACCAAATTTTGCATTCATTGAAGAGCTCTTCCCAGGATACCAAATATGAGCTTTCCTACCTGTTGTGAATTGGGAAAAAAAATATTATTTGTGTGCATGTGCATTTTTTAAATAACTGTGAAAGCAGAAGGAGGAAATGAAAAATCATTTTTCTGCCCCAAGACAATTAAATCACTAGAAAAACAAGCATTTTATTCACAAATGTTAAAGGGAAGAAAAACACTTTTGTCTTTGGACAACGATTTTTTCTTTGAAAAAGTGTATTCTTCAAGGTGAACTGGTAACACGCTTTCCTGTGCTGAGGCTCAGTGTGTTTCTGTTTAAGTGACAGAACTGAGGAGGAAGGTGACCTGTGCTTTGCTTGGCTGTACCGGCTCCTGCCTTGATCTGAGTCTGCTCCATGAGTTAGAAAGAGAGAAATCAAAGATTATCATGAGCTTGTGCAGTGCATTCCCTTACAGATACAGAACTAGATTTTCTTACTTCTCTGCTGCACAAACTGGACAAGGAATAAAGCAACATTTCATGATGTGGGGAGTTAATAAAAAGGGAGAGGCTGTCTAGAGGGTTTGGTTGGGGGAGGGAACTTGAAAAAGGCAGGCAAACGCAGTGAAACCGTTCCAGGCTTGGGGAACAAACTCCCTGGAGCAGGAGGCAATAAGGCATGTTCTCCCATTCCAGGTGCCAGCAGAAGATGTCAGTGAGTGCTCTCACTGGCTGGCTGCTGGCATGTTCCCTAGGAATTAGGTGGAGGCAATGTGTTATTTAAGCATACCAGAGCTACCTCAGACAGTTGCCGTGTGAAGACACAGTGGATGGAGGAAGAAGAAATGTGCAGGGGGAAAAACACTGGCATTTTTTTCCCTGTAATACTTGGGCTCAAGTTCCTGTCCAGTCTGATTGGGGCAGATCAGGGTCACGCTCCTTTTGCTGGAAGCTCATCTGCCATTGCAGCAGGACAGTTACCAGGCAGCCTGGTGACAGGAACAGCTCCAGTGAAGGCACATTATTAACTGGGAGGTGCTGGGGGGTGGCAGAGGCCCTTTGCTGTGGAGATGACATCGGTTTGTAGGGATTGCTGCCTCCTGCCCTGGGAAGGTCCCTTCCTTCTCTCAGGAGCCCTTTCTGTAGCAGCTCGTTTGGTGGCGCTCAAGCTTCCATTTGTTGCTCTTGGTGCTTGGTTTGGGGTTTTATTCCTCCTCTTTGCTGCCTTTGGCACAGGATAGCCTTGGTAGGATTGTGGAGCACTGTTATTTCAGGGTGTGAAAGAGTCTTAGGCCTTTAATCTGGGAGTACAAACTACATCTGTCACCTGGGTATCTGTGGCAGTTCCTAAGCAACCACAAGAGTTTATTTTTTTCTGCAGTTCATATTTAAGAAATAATTTGCTCATGCATGAACCAGCCTGAATCAGCCTAAGCACCACCCCAGGAGACAGAAATTGTAAACTGTAATTTAGGCTAATTCTAGTCTAAAGCATGAATTAGAGTATTTTATGTAATCTTGAAAAATATACCATATAAATAAATGTAAGCAGAGAACAGGTACAATTAATTTGAGCACAGTAGGAAGCTTTAAGTAACTCTGGGAATGTGAGAAACCAAGTCAGAACATATTCTTGACATGTAAAAATATTTCCCACCTGCCTTGTTTGCATAAGAACAAGGTTTTAGCAAGTACATATTTGCATGTCAAAGTTAAAAGTGGGGAAAATATTTTCACCCTTGTAAGAAAAAATGCATAATCTTGGCACAGGCAATTTGCATTTAGTAAGTTTAAAGTATCTTAAGTCCTTTCATGCTGTATGGGAAGTGTATGAACGTGCGACAGGGGTTCCATTTCAATGAGTTGATTTGCAAAGGCACCACGTGGAGCAGTAATTGATCTGATCTCTCTGTGCATTAATTTGTATTACAATTGGTTGTGGCAGTCCCGAGCGATTTGTGCTTCTGAGATTCATCCCATTGTCCTGCATCTCAGAGTGCAGCAGTAAGTTGCAATTTTATATCCTGTGTGCCTAATTGAAAGTAAGTACCTTGAAGATGTAAATTTGAGGAAATCAGGAATTCTAAAACTGTACCTGATTTGGTGCCGGCACTCGTAAAAATGATGTTGGGCAAATGCTGGCACAGCTGGAGCCTGTGAATCTGTGGAGAATCTCTTATACCAGTAAAGCACCCTGGAAAATGCATTTGGGACTAATTATGGCACCTTTTAGACTATTACTAACCTAGCTTTAGGCCATCACTTTGAAGGCATGTTACATTCCTTCAGAAACACTCTGCAAATGTCCTGTTGCTCAGGAAATAGGGATTGCATAGACAGGCTTCATGGGTGATTTAACTAACGTGCTGGAGATTGTAGATAAACTAGATCCAATTATATCATACCTATTCAAAATAAGGCAGTAATTATGTATATAAAAGTGAAATGTAAAAAATACATTGCCATGTAGCTGTGGAGATAAGCCTTGTCACTACCCTGTCCAAGGAGCTGCAGAAGGCTGCTGATTCACTGCAGCAGAGGAGAAAATAATCGTATGTTGAAAAAGCACAATTGGGATTTGGTAGAGCTATTCTGGAATTTGCCCACAGGATTGCTCTCTGAATTTGAACTGCACATGATACAAATGCTGAGTTTCAGTGAATTTCAGTCTGTTCTCCAATTTGTTGATGTGAAGGGGGGAGTTGTGCCACCCTCTCTGCTACAAGCTCATAAACATACGAGGCTCCAGTAATAATTCACGTAGCACATTAATGAAACAGCACAAGCATTATTTTTCCCTTCTGTTAGTTCACTTCCTTATCCATTGTGTTTAATGTGTTAGCTGAAAGCCAAGGGAAATGAAAACCATTTTTGGGAAAGAAGTATTTCCTTCCTTAAGTGTCCTAAACAGACCCCTTAATTTCAGCCTGTTACTTTCTTGCTGTGAGGATGGTGGGGTTTAAAGGTCCTTATGATGGAGGCGGATCCCAGGCGTGTCCCGCTTATGGAACTGCCTGGCCGAAGCCCTGCCGTCTGTAGCTCTTGGCACTGCCTTCCCCAGCAGAGTATTGTAGCTGCTCTTGGCTTCCCGGGAGCAAATTGGTCCCATTTAGGTGCTGATCAGCTGCACTTGATGTCACCTGGAGAATATATAGAAGGGACATTTCTGCACAGTTGGTGCTGTGCTCCAAGTCTTCTGGGCTTCTGCTTTATAATTATCTTATGCTTTGGGCCAGATCCTGTGTCGTGCTGCAGTGAAATGGAACACACAGTAGCACTGCAAGATGATTCTTGATTAATAATAAGCAGCCAGTTAGGGATTCAGTGGCATGCAAAATGCAATGTTTTTAGAGTGGACGTGAGAACCGAGTGCAACTGAAGTTAAGCTAATCCATTGTAAGACAGTAGTATTAGATGTGATTTTGTGTGTTGTCACAGACTGGATAGCCGTAAATTGGATGAAAGAGGAGCTCTCTTAAACAGTGGGCAGCTTGTGACTGGATTTGAGCTCCTCAAGGAGGTGAACAGCACTTGTTAGAGTGTCACAGTTACAGACACAGCAGGAGTTGCACTTGCACTGTTCCTACTGAGCCACATCCAGAAAACTGGTGCAGCTCCATCCTAACACACTGCGGCAGAGCAAGGGCTTTCCTGGGATTTCAGTCTCCTACCTGTGTGTGGTCTGTTTGTGAGCACCACCAAGCACCTGTGATAGGTGCCCTGCTGGTGTTTGGTCACTAAAGCGCTGCCCCTGCACGCTCTGTCCACTGCAGCCATGTGCTCCAAAAGCAGCTGAGAGGTGTCCCTGAGCATGCAGCAGTCCCTTCTTGGACCCATGTATTCACTTGGGAAGGTGCCTGATTTAGAGATAGTCACACACCAAACTGAATTCAGTAGGTGGGTTTCTGTGTATGAAATTGCATTTGCCAGGGCTTTCATACATTATAACAGTATGGCATTTTCTAGACTGTGCCAGCTCCTCTGGTTTCATTAAACTGAGTGCTGCTGCATTGTCCTGCCTGGTCTGTTCTGTGCTAGATAATACACAAATAGATACTGATAATTCGATTTTGATTCAGATGGGTAAGTTTTGGATTTCTCATGCAAAATGGAGTTGCTCTTGGCCTTAACTTCTCTTTAGGGTTGGCCAGTCGTGTGGGCTGGGTGGGTTGGTGGCTGTGGTAATGGTGGTGCATTTGCTTTCAGGCAGGGCAAGCTTTAAAATTCCCTGCTATGGTCTCGCATGGATACAGTTGGAAGAAACCTTTCTAGTGTCATCTTAGCTCTTTGGCCAAAATGTGAACTCTCCTATTCTTTTGGCTTTGAAATGCTGATTCTAGCCTTCTTGTGGGTTCTTAAACACCTTCTCAAATGACCCATTTTAATAACCCAAAAGCTATTATATAACGAGCAGCCATAATTTAGTCCAAAGCTCTAGGGGATCCTTGCAGTTCAGCAATGAATAGTTAATGCAGTATAATGTTTAGCAGGTTATTAGTTTTCACTGTACAAATGCTGATCAGGGAATGCTTTTATAAGGTGTTTAAAAGAAAATGTAATTAACTGGTTGCGTGCTTCTGTTGCAGCGCAAATTGAAATTATTCCATGCAAGATCTGTGGAGACAAATCATCAGGAATCCATTATGGTGTCATTACATGTGAAGGCTGCAAGGTAAGCTTCTAAAATATTAAGTCTGAAAAGAAGCATTTAGCCTTTTGATAGTGATTATTTTCCTTCTTTTTTTAAAGAGCAAGCATTACTCCTAAGTTGAATATAAAATCGTTGGGGATTCTGAAGTACTAGTTTTATTTGGGCTTGAAATAGGACATTCCTATGACACATAGACAGTTACACTGCTGCAGGTTTTAGGACAGTCCTCAAAAATCACAGTTGTGCTAGGTGTGCTGTGCATTGTCTCTTTCTGCATAAGCAGAAGAGGTACAGAGAGATGATCTGCTTCAAGCACACCTCCAAGAGCCTGCTCAGTGCATTCAAGTCTGCCTTTCTTCAATCTCCCTGTCTGGTTTTGCTCTGTAAATTGCTGTGAAGCTCTGTTGAAATAGGAGAGGGCTCTCCCCTCTGTTTTCTTCTGCACTCTGCTGCAGTTACAAATCTATTTTGTTAGGGAGGGGAGATGATGTTTCAGCAGCACATGCTCCTGGTGTTCAGCATGCTCAGGTCTTGCTGAGAGCACTGCCTGTTCCTTGCAGGGCAATCACTGCTGTGTAACGTAGGGGCTTTGAAGTTTTTCCTGGAGTTGTACCTTTGGTAAATCTAGTGAACAAGCATTGCACTGGAAGCATTTCTGTTTTGTTCAGTGCATGTCACAACCAGGAATGAAACTGGACAGTGCCAACACCAGGCAGGAGTGAAGCTGATCACTCCTTTTGATCTCTAGTGCAGAATTACAGCACTGGCTTGGGGTGCCACAGTGTGCACAGCCTGCTCTGGGTTGCTTCTCTCTTCATGGATGTATGTTGCAATCCCATACTGATAGGTTTTCTCCTTTTAATCTATACTTAAGGTGTGAAGAAGTGATGATTATATGTTAGTTTTTTAGTCTGCTGTTGTGACCTGCCTGATGCTTCAACCCATCTTCAAAAAGTAACTTCTTTGCATTCACGTTATTAAAGTTCTCTTATGTATTTTTCCCAGGAAGATTTTTGTGTTTTCATTAATTTTCAGTCTTGTGGAAGTATTGGTAACAATGAAGGAAAAAAACCTAAATGTAAGAATCTTGGAATGATATGGAAACAGCATCTTCTGCCCTTTGTGACTGCTGTTGCTATGGAAAATGCAAGAAATGCACAAAAAACACATTTATAACAAAGTTTCCATGTTTTTCTTGTTAGGCAGCCTTTGTCAAATTTCAGCTGTGGGAAGTGCAGACATTTGTGATGAGAATTCTGCTGTTTGACTATCTTGTCAAGGATCATGTTATGTTCAGGGTCTGAGAGCTCTGAGCTTTAAATGGTCTGGGACCAGAGTACCTGGGAGAGAGATCCATGACATCCAAACCTGAGTGCAGACACAGCAGGGTTACCGTGGTGCTGGTGCTTGGCTGGGCTTCCCCTCAGGGCCTTCTTGCAGAGCAGGAGCCCAAGGACAGGGAAGCCACCAGCTCTGTTTTCCTTCCTTCATCTTCATGCACTTAATGAGAAATGTGTGTGCAGGGTACTATGTTTTAGAACAAGTGATTTTCTTTCATGTGCTGTATAAATCAAGTTCTCTTGGAGCTCTGTGCAGTCCTCTGCTTCTGAGAATTCCACCAGAATGGTCAGCTGATGAGAAGGGCAGAAGGGAAGGTGAGCAGGCAGGGATGCTCAGCACACTGAAACCCATTTGAAATTGAAACCAGAGTGTGAGAAGTAAGACAGTGGCCCAGTGAATGGTTTAGGCATTTTGTCCTTCTCTTGAAGGAGCACAATAAAGTTTTGTAGCCATACAATTTCAGACAGAATTTTAAAGCAAATTAATATTAACTTAGTTAACCAAGTTATTTTCCTGTGAGAAACTCACTCCTAAAGGAGCTCAGTCTTCTTTAATGCCAGAGCCCAGATGACCTGCAGGTAGTGACAGACTGGGGTAGTGCTAGTGGGCATAAGTCACGGGATGAGTTTCCATGATTGTGGCCTAGAAGCCTTTAAAATGCCCTGCTGTGCCCGATGATTCTGCTTGTGCTACACTCTTCCACAGTAATGTCAACAAAGTCTCACCCACCAGAACTATTTTGGCTGGTGAAAAGGTTGGCATAGCTTGGCTTCTGCCAAAGCAGCCAGGTGTGCATTGGTATGGGTTTCTTTTCCCAGCTTTTCTGTGGCTATGTCTGCTGCAGGTTTGAGCATGCTTATGTTGTTCTTCATGTTATGCTAAAGCCTCCTTTGTAAAAAGTGCTTGGCTGCAAAGACCTCGTTCCCAGTCCTGTGCCTTGGCTCCTGCAGCCACTGTCCTGCACAGTCCCAGAGAAGTCAGTGAGGCTCTGCACAGGTGCCACAAACCCTCCCATGTGCATTGGATGGTTGTCACAAGGGAGCAGCTGTGCTGCTGCCCTCAAGCCAAGCCTGTCAGGAATGATCTACAGGCAGCAACAGCCCCAGCAAAGTGGGATGTTTTCAGCTTGGACTGGTTTCACTCCAGTTTGGTGTGAACCTTAATGTCACTTAATCCTAATGTTAATTTAAATGTTACCCTGTAAATACTGATAACCGGCAGAAATATAATTTATTCAAAACCTAATCTGTATCGTGGATGAAATCATAGACCAGCTCTTGTCAAATTGAATTTGCTGATCCCGTTGCTCTTCTGCAGTTTTGCAATCCTTGCATTTCACAGAGTTGAAAGTATTTTGACCAGGTTGAGTTGTTACAGTGCATTTCATGTAACTAGACTTGAAGATTTGCAATGAAACCCATTAGTGTTTCTTGGGAAGTTTTCACTTCCTACCTTGCTGTGATGTTGCTGGCTGTTTTTATGAAGTTAGTGGCAGTGTTTTGCACACACATTGAGTACTCCCAACCCATCAGCCTATTTAGCTCAATTCGAATCTGCCTTTAAAAAAGTACAATTTAACACTTCTTCGTCATCTCCTTCTTAACTGAAAATTTGAGGTTTTAGCCAGGCTGTATTTTACAGTTTATCTAGGAGAGCTTCTGTGGCTTATTATAAATAAAATAAATTTTTAAAGAGTGGGTTGTTGTAGGAGCACTACTGACAAAACTGGTATGGAGCACTTCACTCAACCATTAGCTATGGGAGCACATTAACAACCTTTTATGCTGTAGGAAGGACCATGCTGGGAAAGGAGAGTGGTTTGTACACATCCATGTTCTTTTCTCCTAGCTGGAAGTTGAATTCAGCTCCACTTTGCCATACAATGAACTACATAATTTCATTTGCAGATACAGTTAGCTAGTTTTGCTGTCTGTAGTTCATGCCCAGCTGACCCACCAATGCAGTAGCCATCCCTCTCTTTACCTGACCGCATGCAGCTGCTCTTACAACACCACTCATGCAGGGCATTTCTGGGCACTTCAGATGCTTCCAAGGGTTTATCAGTACTCCCTTTTGTCTCTTGTGTACTTTAATACCTCAGATGGTCTTGTCCACTGTGAGTGCAAAACGTCCGGGTTCTTTACTTTGAGAAACAATGGTGTGCTGTTCCTGCCCATCTTGCTTTCGTTTGCTGACAAACACAAGCTCACTCCTGTCTTTATTACCCGTGTAAACCGAATGGCTTTGCTCTGTTTTCAGTGACTCCATGACTTTGTTACCAAATACTTTATTAACACAGCTTATTAAACAATATTGGCTGAGCACTCTCCTCCCTTTACAACTAAAATACATGCTGGTGGTCATAAAAGGGTTAAAAATCCAATTTGAATGTTTGTCTGTCTTTTGTGTTACAGTGTATTTTTCTGATGTTTCTTTGAAGAAAATTTGTGTTGGTTTGCTTTAGAAAACAGTAAAAGAATGACTCCCCCCAACTAATTGTTAATTGCTCAGAATATTGCAAAACTTAATGATACGTGGAAGTCTTTAAGTATTAGCCATAAATCATGGGATTATGAATAAGCCTTTGTTGTCACAGGCTCGCATACAGTCATTCCAAAACGTCTGCCATTAGAATGCAGCAAGGCAGCTGTCAGCTGTTTTCTTGTAATTAAACAGCCAATGAGCAGCTAATTAAGACATATGTGTATACAGAAGTGGAAGTGGGTATGTTAATGAACTGTAGGAATCAATTCATTAAATGAAAATTTGTCAAAAGACCAAACATGAGCTCAGCGTTTCAGCCCATGCACGGGGCAGAGGGAGCCATTTGGGACACGAGGGGAGCACAAGTGGCCCAGGAGCCAGCTCAGACACCAGTGTCTCCAACGCAGAGCTGCTGAGCAGAGGAGTCACTGAAACTATTAATAGACTTTGCAAAAACTGCTATTTACATTTCAAAGTCCTTTTTTAACAAGTCGTTATTCCAACTGACTTGCAGATGAGAAGTTCTTGTGCTCTTTTTTCCCCAAACCTGATTTCATGGCAGCAAATGAAAACCCGTAGACTGTGTTGTGTATAAAGAGGAGTCTGAAGCACGGGGACCGAGCTGTGGCTTGTAACGTGCTCTGCTCTTCTGGCACCAAGTGGATCCATCTGCAGGAAGAGGGAGTGTGCAGAGCTCAGTGGCCGGGGCTGCATCTCTGTGCTGACATGGGGAGGGGCCAAGGCTTGGCCCAGGCGTGCCATGGGCCAGAGTGCCCCGGCCCTGGGGCTCCTCCTGCGCAGCACCAGCGTTGGCTCTGTGCTTCACCAGGAAGGGTGGCTCTGCCTCGGCCCACTAGGTCACACAGAATAATGGCTGTAAACATGCATGCAATAAAAACCGTGTGGCCTGGGCTGGCTTGCATAAGGCTTGAATGTATACACGTGTACCATGCATGCATCCACCTCCTCCTTCCTGGGGGAAAAATTATAGCCAGCTCCATCCCTCTGGCAAAAGTGAGGGAATAGAACAACAGAACAGAGCATTTCTCCTTTTAATGAAGGAGGGAAAAAACCTAGAAAGAAACTGTAGGTACTTACAGAAGGGACCTTTAATAGGGGCTTCCCCACAGTGATGTGAAAGCCAAGGTTCTACCAAAAGCTTGCAAAACTCACAAGTAAATGACAGCACGGTAGAACAGAAAATCCTCACTTGACCTTCATTGCCAATTGGCTCGCAAATCTCAGATACTTGTGTTTCTGAGCTTTGGACAAGTTTACGTTAGTTTTTGAAGTTTGTGGCAAGGTTTCTTTCTTTGGCTACTTGTGATGTTTTCTTGGTTGTTTTTTTTTTTAAAAAGCACTCTACTGTATCTCTGGTTTGTAAAGTGCAAGGGCTTTTAAAGGCCTGGGTTCAGGCATTTCTACTCTACTGGAAATTTTGCTTCAAGCTGTAACTTAGCTGATATATTGTACGCTAAAATGTATTGAGCAGCTGTGTCTCTAGGGAAAATCTGGAAAAGGAAAAAGGCCAGTATTTTCTCCATTATAATACTAAAAATAATCCTCAGCTTGACAAGGCTATTCTTAATAAAATATGCCAAAGTGGCAATTTAGAATCAGTGTGTATATATATATCTCAGCTAAAGGAAAACATATGGATCCTTGAGGTTATTGAGACATGTTAGTTTCACATATTGTTTAGGCTGGCTTCCAGAATCTCAGAGGGTTTCATGCAGCTCAGTGTAACTAGGAAAGCATTTGGAGAACTGAAATTTTCATGGACTGATGCAGGACCTTGACCAGTCACTGGTCAGCTCAATCCCTAATCCAGTTTTTTCTGGTGAATGGCATTGCACTTGGAGTTTGGTAGTGAACACACTTGTACTTGCATTGGGGTGACAGGCTCCACTGACAATGCTCCCAGAACTGGAAATAAATCTATCTGTTTATCCAAGAGGTAGTTTCTCTAGAGCGATTGGTTGTGATGTTGGAATGGTAGACATTTCCATGGTATTTCAGGTTTTCTTTAGAGTGAAATGCATTCAATTGGAGCTCAATATGTGCAATACTTCCAAGTCTCAGTGACAATTATCCTACTATTGACAAATATGAAAAAACAGTTGAAACTTCAGTCTTATAGAAACAATGACCAGGAAGAAAAGGTTAGAAATTATGTACAGGAAAACAGGATCATAGACAGTATCTTCAATTTCTTCTTTTTTTTTTTTTTTTATATTCCATGTTTCCTCAGTAAAGCTTTAATAAATGAGGTGTAATCAATGGAGACTGGTGCCCTCCTGCTAAGATTGAGCAGTGGCTTTGTCTCAGTGTTTTGCCTTGTTTCTGTCTGCAGGCAGTTTGATAGGAAGTACTTGACTACTTGAGACTTGTCATACAGAAGTCCTTCCTTTGTTTGCTTCACCAAGTATCTGTGTGTCTGCTGAAGGACTCCAGCATGAAGCCTTTGAGTAAATAACAAATTGGTAAAAGTCCAGCTTTAATTAAAAGGTGCCCAGCCTTTCCAAGGAACTATTTTCTTTGCAGCGCTGTTAATTAATCCATTATGTGGCAACATAAAACTAAAATACTGTGCTCACTGCTCTCAAATGCCTCTTTAGAATGACTACATCTTTGCAGAATCCTTGTGAAGTAGGTATTACACACACAGCAGCTTATGTTTGGGCTGTCTGTGGCAAAAGGATGAAATGGAGTTCAAAGCAAACAGCTGCAGAGTGGTTAATGACGTGCACTCTTCTGGAGGAGACAATAAAGTAGTAGCTGTGAGTAACCTTCCAGCTCCAGCTTTCTTGGGAGATGGGGTTACTCAGGAAAGAGATCATACATAAAACGTGTTTTAGCTTTTCCCCTCCTTAAGAATCTAAATCCTGCACAGAGTTGAACAAAACCTGGGCTGGCAGCATCAAACTAACTCACACAATATCAGCAATAGGTGACAGCAGCACCATGCAGTGACCATCCCTCTGTCCTGGGCGCCTCAAGTGCTGTGTCTGGTTTTGGGACCCTCGTGACAAGCAAGACATTGAGGGGCTGGAGTGTATCTAGAAAGGAGCAGCAGAGCAGGGAAGAGTCTGGAGCACAAGTCTGTTACTGGTTTTATGTCTGATAAGGAACAGCTGAAGGTGCTGAGGTTGTTTAATCTGGAGGAGGCTCAGGTGTGACCTTCTCACTTTCTACAACTCCCTGATAGGAAGATGGAGCCAGGTGGGGGTCAGGCTCTTCTCCCATGGAGCCAGCAACAGGACAAAAGGAAATGGCCTCATGCTGTGGCAGGGCAAGTTTTGATAGGATATTAGGAAAAAATTCTTCACTGACAGGGTGGGCAGGCATTGGAATAGGCTGGCCATGGAAATGGTGGAATTGCAATCCCTGGAAGTGTTCAAAAAGGCATGTGGATGTGGCACTTGGGGTTTAGTGGTGAACACAGTGGTGCTGCCATAATGTTTGGACTTGATGATCTTAGAGGTCTCTTCCAATCTTAATGATTCTGTGTGTCTAGAAAAAACATGTTAAGAAATTTTCTTTGTAGGAGAAACTCTTCAGCATTGTGCTGTGTATTTTTAAACACATGCACACACATCAGAGCCTGCCACCGTCACTCCAGAGAGCAGAACAGGGTGGTAGCTGTTAAATCCTCCCTGTTTTGGAGAACTATGCCAACTCAGGAAAAATAGGAAATCAAGGTTTATAGTTAGTTTTATCTCATTTGGACAGAGCTGGCATCTGCAAAATCACAATGCTTTTTTTCATTAACTGTAGTTACTGTTTTTTGTTTATTTCTAGGAGAGAAAAAAAAACCAACAAAACCTTCAAAAACAAAACAAAAAAATTTTAACTTCCTTTAGTTGACTATAGAGCACTTGGTCTTTTCTGTTGAGTACACTACCTTCCAGAGCCTTTATTTGCTCCGTCAGTTAACAGCTTCTTGCCTTGTGTTGTGCCATTGCATCCCAGGGCTTTTTCAGGAGGAGTCAGCAGAGCAATGCCACGTACTCGTGTCCTCGGCAGAAGAACTGTCTGATCGACCGGACCAGTCGGAACCGCTGCCAGCACTGTCGCTTACAGAAATGCCTTGCTGTGGGGATGTCTCGGGATGGTAAGTGCTGCTACCTCGGGGCCTAGCTGCAAAAAACCGGCACAAGGCGTAGTAGGATGTGTGGGCAACTGAAAAACATAGCATTTATATGTTAATTGTGCATTGGGCTGATAGTTGACTTCAAGTGAGTTTTAGATGTTGCTTTATATTTTTCTGTTATATGCTATCTGTTTCTAGATGCTGCTGCATATTCAAATATATATAAATCAGGCATGTACAAAGTTGTTGGATTTATCTTTTTTCCCTACTTATCTATTATTGTTCCCAGTTAAGAGCTTTGTCTCTGGTCATTTCATGAAGATGCAGTTTTTTAGTCTCTGTTAGTACATCCTCTGTATATTCATTTCAACTTAAGTAACCTCCTGTAGTTGCAAGTAGCACTGCCTGGTGCATGGGTACAGATCAGAACTGCTTCACAGTATCGACAAAAGTTAAAGATACGTGTAATGAATAATGGAAAAAATGCAAAGAAAAAAATAATGCAGTGTTTTTTCAAAGATAGAATTCTGAAGGAAAGATGTTCCAGTGCTGTTAATATTAAGCTCAAAATTGCAGCTGGAGTAGTGATGAAAGCCCGCCTCTGCCAAACAGTTGCTTATGTAATTCAGTCAGAACTGGCTTTGCAGCTGAGACTTGCACGCCTCCCCCACAGATGGAACGGAGCTGCCACCGCTTACCCATTTGAAGATCTGACTCAGTCTTTTCCCCTGCCACAGTGACAGCAGTGCTGCCTATTCTACAAATACATACACATTACTCTAGGTACATGAGGCTCGATCAAGGACATTGTTTCCAGATTACATTTACTTCTTGTATTACATTGTCTTTATTTCTTTTTATTGGCCATGAGACTAAAAACCTGAAACAGTTGATCACATAAGGACTAGTTCCTGCAACATGTTTGCTTTCCTGTAAAAAAACAGAAGGCAGTAGTCAACTACCTTTCTAAAGGATGAAGCTTTTACAGCTGATACAGGTCCTTGAAACCTCATGCTGCACCTTGAGAATTCCCTGGATGCTGCAAACCAGTTGCTGCTGGCTTACAGCTAATGCTCCTCAAAGTCATAGTAACGCTGTGGAGATACATGCACTTGTGTGCACACACGCATAGATTTAACAATCACTCATCTTCTAAACATTTCTGCTTGCCACAGAGGCTCTGAAGGCAGGTTGGGTGGTTCTTCCCACGTGCTTTAGTTTCAGTCTCAGTCTCAGTAAAGCTTGCTGCTGATACCCTGAGACAGACCCCACGTGTTGGCACCATACTCTGGGTTCGCTCTGCAGCGTGAACATACGTGCAGAATGTACGGCCGGCTGGAACTGGACGCTGTCTCAGGCCAGTGTGTTCTGGTTTAGCTTCTACTTTTCTAGGTAGGGTTTGAAAGCTGAAGAGATGCATCTGTCAACCCCAATGGACATACAAGAAAAAATATTTTCAGTACAGAAGTGGAAAGTTAATGAATTAAGCTAAACCAGTGACTTCTAATGGTCCATTTCAGTGGCATGTCAATACAGTCTTTTAAAAAGCAGGGGCTGCAGCTGTGTACCTGTAACTGAGAAGTGCTTCTTAGGTCTTCCCATCCTGCAGATTTGGGGTTTGTGCTGTATCCTTCCATATGGTTTTAAAAGACTCACAATTAAAAGGTGGTGGTGGATGTGTAGAGATGTAATCTCTTGTGTGTCTGTATTTCAGCTGTAAAGTTTGGTCGAATGTCAAAAAAGCAGAGGGACAGCCTGTACGCCGAGGTGCAGAAACACCGAATGCAGCAGCAGCAGCGGGATCACCAGCAGCAGCCAGGAGAGGCAGAACCACTCACACCAACATACAATATCACCACCAATGGGTTAACAGAGCTACATGACGACCTCAGTAATTACATTGATGGGCATACCCCTGAAGGTAGCAAAGCAGACTCTGCAGTTAGCAGCTTCTACTTAGACATACAGCCTTCTCCAGATCAGTCGGGTCTTGATATTAATGGAATCAAACCAGAACCAATATGTGACTACACACCAGCATCGGGCTTCTTCCCTTATTGTTCTTTTACAAATGGGGAGACCTCTCCAACTGTGTCCATGGCAGAATTAGGTAATGAGAGAGAAAAGCTTCCATTGTAATTGTCTTAACAGTACCCTTTGGATTAAAGTGACACATGTAGCCAGATGATAGTGAGAATGCTGCTTAGGTAGAGCTGTGGGCATGTATGGGCATTCTTGTGTGAAGTGCACAGTAAATACCCTGATCTCAGGGCACACAGGGAACTCCTTACTGCTCTGGACTAAAGCTCCCAGGGTACTGTGGTTGATCAGCTCTACCAGTGTTGCTTTTGCTTCCAGTCCTTGCAGTAGAACCTTTGGAATACTGATTAAGCTAATTTTTAGTGTTGAGAAAACGGGGCATTTCTTTATTTTATTTCTATTATTTATTAATATAGATGACTTTTTTAACAATTTCTCTCCTTTTTCATTACCTCAATACTGTTACTCCTAACAAAAAGTATTGACTCTGATTTTCTTCTGCTCTTTGCCTGGGAAAAGTACCAGGCTAATCTGAGGGCAGTTCTTGTCACTTATTGAGAGGATCTGGCCCCAGATACTGAAGGACATTTTTGAACGTAGCGAGTTTTGATAATTCCTCTAAGAGCCTTATAACAACCACATTAATTAGCACATTTTACTTTAAACTCTTCCCTTAATGATTACACTAGGGCTGAATTCCACAAGTATGACTTGTCAACAGCTGAGACTGGAGTTAGAGTGTGCTGTGTGAACTGGTTATAAACAAAGTGGAACAGGACATCAAAGAAATGGTTTCATGATTCCATTACTTATGTAAGCAGCCAGGCATTCAAAACTGATTCCTAAAACTTGCTTAAGCAACATGTTTTCTAGTTATTTTATTATGAAAACCTAAAAATAGTTCAAAAAATCAGGTATTCCACATTAAAATTTTGTGTGGTTTATTTTATGTTCTTTTGAGAAGTTTTGCAGAGAGGAAGTCAGAAGAAGCTTGCTTGTTTACATCCTTATGTTGCAGAATGCTGTTCTCTACAAAATTATTTGCCCTGACAGCCAAAATATTGTGTCTGGCATCAGTTCAAATAATTTCAGATAGGTAAAAAGGAGAAGAAAATGTCAGGACAAAGGCAATGCTACAGCTTTGTCTCAGTGAAATGATTGCTAATTTTCTCATGGAAGGTACTAAAAAGGTCTACAATAAATCCACAAGAAAAAAAAAAAAAAAGATTATTTCCTTTGTTACAGGCCTGGTGTTGAGTTTGGAAAACTGGCCTCAACGAAGTTTGTCTTGTTACTTGCCTTTATTTACATAGTGCTTCGTTTAAACCCTGCACAGCATGATTTGGGTGCCCAGTATTAATGTTACTGAACAATGTTTGAAGAATGTTTGTCTGCCAGATGAAGGTTTCAATTTAGAAAGGTGTGGCTGCTGTTCAATGAAAATATTTAGGTGTGTGCTGAAATACAGTCCCAAAGTGAGGCGGAGGTTTGTGAATAACATGGGTATATTTCACCTCCTGTATCCTTCAGGAGCACAGGGATCATGCTGTCGGCTGCTGCTACCAAGAACAAGTGTTTTAACTATGCACTTGTTAAAAAAAAAAACAATTTCTCTGAGATAAATCAAAGCTATGATGACAAAAGTATAAATTACGTTGTATTTTGCCTACTGATTGCTCAGGTAGTGCATATAATCTGACTTCACCTCATCTATACGTTGAAGACTTCTCAGGTAATATCTTAATCACAGACTGATTGGTCCAGCAGTTCAGTTTGTGGAGTTTGATCATTACCAAACAAAGCCAGTGTCACACAGGACCCAGTACTGCAGTCCTTCAGAATACCTCCATGTTGTAGTGACCATGTTCGGTTTGAGCCTTCATTTTCAGTGGCCTAACAAGTAGAATTGTATGAGACAAATCTCCAGGCCTCTACTTGTTATGTGTAAAATAGGAGGAACATGCCCACCTGAAGGGTCAGGGTAGGAAAGAGGGAGTTAAATAAAAGTGGAACTCAAGTATCTAAATTCTAGTCAGGCTTTTGAAAGTGTTTCTAAACGTTTGTGGAACCAAGTTTTGTTAATAAATTTAAATCTGTCTTATGGGTCTTTTAATCAAGTGTAGCAGCAAAAATAATTTTAATTTTAATAATAATCATTTTTTGTGTGGAAATTTTAAATCATGTACAGTAAACTAGGTGACTGTAGCTGAAAGAAAAAATCCCTGGGGTTGATGATTTTTTAGTGTACTATCTTAATAATCTGGATTCTCTAAAAGATGCATTTTCCTGATTTTTTTTTTTTTTAATTATATGAGAGGAGAAAAAACAGACACTTTTCTCTCCCAGGCAGCCTCATGGATGAGCGTCCTGCCTGCGAGAACGCTAGCTAGGTGGTACCTGTGTTTCTCTGGTGGCAGGCGTTGGCGCTGGCAGCGCGGTTCTGTCTCGTCCCTGCCAGTGTCCTGCCTTCAGCACGGCCTTGTCCGCAGACAGTCGGGTGCCCTCGCTCGAGGAGTCCGTCGCTCCATCACTCCCCGTAGTTTTCTGTGGCTGTAGTGCACGGGCTGTGCCCGGTGCCGAGGGTCCGGCAGGGTCCGGCAGGGTCCGGCAGTGTCCGGCAGGGTCCGGCAGTGTCCGGCAGTGTCCGGCAGTGTCCGGCAGGGTCCGGCAGGGTCCGGCAGTGTCCGGTAGGGTCCGGCAGGGTCCGGTAGGGTCCGGCAGTGTCCGGCAGTGTCCGTGCCCCCCTCGGCACCGCCGCTGTTCCCCGGGCCCGGCGCTGCGCGTGCGCCGCGCGCCCTCTGCCGGCAGCTGCGGGCACAGCCGCGCCCTCCGGCCGGGCCTTAAATGGCTGCGCTTCCCGAGGCGCTTGCAAGGAGATTCCAACTAAAGCAGTTTTCTCTCTCAGAGCAACCTCTCCCCTCCCCCTGTTGTAACTGAAATATACGAGCTTTTCTCGTGTCTGAAGGTATAGCTTTGCGTTTCTAACGCGTGTTGCTTTCTGCTCTTTCTTTCAGAACATCTTGCACAGAATATTTCCAAGTCACACATGGAAACTTGCCAGTACTTGAGAGAGGAGTTACAGCAGATAACATGGCAAACTTTTCTGCAAGAAGAAATTGAGAACTATCAGAACAAGGTATAAAAGCATGCCAAGCTACGGCATGGTTTCTTTAAAGCATGATATTACCATAACATGCTGCAAAATTCATGTTTTCACTGCTTTCTCCTTACTATCAGGAATGTGTATTTCTGTGTTTAAAAAAAAAATTAATACACTAGAATCAAAAGCATATCCTTTGCATTTGTGATTTTTACAGGTATAGGAAAAGGCAAAGTCATTCCCCTAAAATCTGTCTTTGATAAAGAAGGATTGGAAATAATAGAAATTTTTTCAGTCATAATTGGCATGTTATTTTCTTCTCTTAATTTGTAATGTCCTGGATCAACAACAACAAAAGCCGAAGCCACCGAGTTTGTGATGTCAGGTGGTGTGTTTCGGTTTGAGCTCCATCAGATTTCCGGCCTTCAGGGCTCACTGTAATCCTGATTCATGCTCCAGTTGTCCCTCAGTGTTTGGGTTTTACCTGTGGAGTAGCAGCACAGTGCTGCCATGCCACCAGGGTACTGTAGGATCTAATCAATGTTACTTCCAACATGCCTTCCATCCACCAGCTACTACCAATTGGCTACTTTTGGAAAATGGCCTTGGGAAACACTGCTGAAGCACACCATTCTCTGAACATATTTTTCATTTCCACAGAAAAATATTTAACCTTTAGGAGTATAATTTTTTCTACTTTAGATGATTTCATTCTGCATTATTATCAACACTGAAAAACTCACTACTTGCATGTCTTCTTTGTGTTGTTATCAAGATGATCTTCATACATGAACATCTTTCTGTGTCTCCTTCTGGAGATGAGCTAGGTTATAATTTGCATTCAGTACAAAATAGAGAAGCTGATAGGAAAAATACAATCGTGCCTTGCTAGTGTAAACTGGCATTTTATTTTCATGCAGTGAATAAAATTCCCACTGAAATTACCAAAATCATTACACTTCGACATTTTTGGCTTATGAAATAAAAGTACTCCAAGCTGGATCCCTTCTGACGTGACTGAAGATATCTTCCAAGGTTGCATTGTCACTCCTCACTTGAGGCTCTGGTTTTGAGGTCAATTCCCCTTGTCTTATGAGCAGACTGTCTCCAGGAGTGTTGAAGAAAATTCACTCCATTTCATTGTTCGGTTTTCTTTAGCTCAGTTTTTACTTTCTGACAATGAGCTTTCCAAAGCTTGGTTAATAATTTTTGAATTTCTTTTCTCTCTCAAACAGCAAAGGGAGGTAATGTGGCAGTTATGTGCAGTCAAAATAACAGAAGCTATACAGTATGTAGTGGAATTTGCCAAACGCATTGATGGCTTTATGGAACTGTGTCAAAATGATCAAATTGTGCTTTTAAAAGCAGGTACGTCGGTCAGTTTTAAGATCTGCTTCTATTAGTTTTGCCTGAGGAAGGTGTTACATGTTACACACAGTGGTTGCATACACATATTCATATGTGATACAATGATCATTTAAAATTAAATAAGGGAAAACCTTGCAAATTGTCTGTCTTTGAAGTAACATCATCTTAGTTACTGTGGGGAGAAGGAGTTCAAGTCTATCTATTAAATTTTCATTATGGACAAAGGGAGAAATGAGTGTGTTAAGATGTAAAAATTTGATTAATTTTTTTTTTTTTATTGCTAATAGTGAATATTTCAAGGTAAAAATCCAGATTTTTCTATGGAAGATATTGTAGAAGTAATTCAGGTTACAAATACTGGACCAAGTTGTTAAGGCTTGGTGAACATAAATATAAATGAGCTTCTTTGGCTTCAGAGACTTCATTACTCTAAAAAAGTTACTAGAGTTTATTAGCATCAACTAAGTCGCTTCAGCAAAAACTTCTAAAGGGGTTGATGGGAATTCTTTTAATTCTACCAGCAAACCGAACTATGCTCTGTTACATCACAGCAACTTACTACTCTCCTAAACTCATAATGAATGCAGAGCATTATTATTAAATCCTCACTTGCTCTTTGCAACTGAAGTCTCTCCTTCCATAGTCAAACATACATTGTTTCTGTTTTAGGATCTTTAGAGGTTGTGTTCATCAGAATGTGCCGTGCCTTTGACTCCCAGAACAACACAGTCTACTTTGATGGCAAGTATGCTAGCCCAGAGGTTTTCAAGTCCTTAGGTAAGGAAATGTGAAGTGTTGTGTCTTTAAAAAAAAAAAAAACACAAACAGAATAAAAATAATAAGGTGGAAAAGCAAGGGAAAATTGCTGCTTTGTCTATAGTATTCAAATAAAAGAGTTGTGGAGCTCAAACTGCTGTTTTGTAAGCTGTCATGGTGGCTCTGTTTGAGGCCAAGCTGATTACAGGAGGTAAAACAGCTTAACTCTGTGCAGTAATGGACTGTTGGTGCTGAAGTTCAGCATTTTGATTAGAGTAGAGCAGTTTGAACTCACTTGTTGAGAAGAGAAGCCTGGATTTCAATCTAATGTAACATTTCATATATCCTGTTGGAAAAGGCAGCAGATTTTAAGCTAATTTGGGATATACTGATATTACTGCTTGGAAGATGTTAATGGTGTTTTAAAATCTGTTAAGCCCGGTTATTTGCTGGTAAAATACTGTAAATAATTTTTTTCAATTAAGCTACATACCATTTTGATTTTTTTTTCTATGTATTTTTGCTAATTTTAAAAGGATGTATTCACTGAGTATAGATTTGGGCTGTAAAGCCACTTTGGAGGCAGTGAAAAATACATCAGTGGAGAGTGCTGGACAATTACTGAAGTATTCTTTGCCATACTGAAGTATTCTTTGCCATTGTAAAACACCTCAAGGTACAAGGTCAGAGTGCAAACAGTTCTGGGTTCTAAGGAAATAGAACTTGGATCTGTTACCAGCTCTATCCAGAAGTTTAGACTGGGGAGGCTGAGGAAAACCCTCATCTCTCAGGTTGCAATGCTCTTCAGAGCAGGGCTCACTTTAAAGACTGTACCTGCATGTATGACAGCAGCAGTAACCTGAATAACACCTGTGTGAGCAAGAGAATGGATGGAAGGAGATGGAGTTCCTCTTCTGCATGAACTATGTTCAGTCAGATCTTGGCTTTTCCCTTTGCTTCCTGCATGTCCCTTGTGTGCCTCTCTCTTCCCCCACTCTGTGTGCTCAATAATCCTAAAATCAGAACTTCTTAAGTCCACATTTTGAGCCTTTAGTCCACACTGACATGACAAAGTTCCATTTAAAACAGAAACAAAGCAGTTTTGAGCTTAAAAAATAAATGGCTTGAGATTTATCCATATTTACCCCACGAGAACCCAATGTAGAAAAGATACATTGTGCAAAACCTTCAGAATCTTGGCTGCCAGGATGTGGGAGCTGGGAACTTGTGGGAGTGGAGTAATACCCTCAAGGATGAGTGAGATCTCACTGCCATCACTTCACAGTACTTAAGGAGAAGACCACCTATGAAGTGTTTTACATCTATTTCTCATCTCCATCAGAATAAATCAACAACTCTGTAGCGCTGAAGTCATTTTAAACAATGTAACAAGTGCCTACCTTCTTTTTGGCAGGTTGTGAAGACTTCATTAGCTTTGTGTTTGAATTTGGAAAAAGTTTATGTTCTATGCACCTGACAGAAGATGAGATAGCTTTGTTTTCTGCGTTTGTTTTAATGTCAGCAGGTAAGAGATGAAGGTTTCCTCTTGATTTATTTGGTATGGGTTGTTTTTATTTTGAAGCCTTTTTAATGATAATGTTACAGTTATCAGACATTGTGGAAATACCATCTTTTTGAGGATCTCCTCACCAAATTTTTTATTTTAATAAACACATTAACACTATGAATTTAGGAACCAATTTGTTAAATTGGAAATCTTAATCTATGCCTTTATTTTCCACATTTTCACCTTGTTGAGGACTCAGCTTCTTTGCAAAGGCTTAAAAGCATTTGAGTGAGAACCCATGAATCAGTCCTGGTGAGAAATGCAGTTGCTGAACTCCCATAGTCAGCTTTCCATGTATGTGAGCTTCCAGCTGCAGCACAACAGAAAACTTCCAGCATTGCCGTTTTAGAGTGACTGGGGACACTGAGAATTATGGTGCCGGACACCCAAGTTGCCCCAAAAGTCAGCCTTGGGTCTGCCATGCCTGTGGCTGAAATAAGTTAATAATCACAGGTGAACATTCACAGTGTGCCCCAGGTCCTGGAAAGGCTTCTTAGGTCAGGTGGAACAAGGTCCTGGGGTGGAAAGTCAGTTTGTGTCTGGCCTGACACTGAGGAAGGAAACTGTGAGTTCAGACTGCAGCACAGTGGACTCAGGAGTGGTGATGGAAACTTCTGTGAGCAATGGTGGATTTATTGAGTCTATCATAAATAAGTTCTCTTGCTGTTGGCCAGTCAGGAAGTGTGTTAGCCCTGTGTCATAGCAAGCCACCAAACCCTGCAGTTCTGTCACACCAGGAATGTGGCAGCTAATACTGCTTTGCTGACAGGAAGTTTAGCTGCTTTTTTTTAATAGCTGGATCTTTGCATCTGATTTTCCTGCAAGTCACTGTAAGTTCTGTATGATCTTAGCAAGAAGATCCTCTCCAACTACTTGTTCATTATATGATCTATTCATTTCCCAGTAAAAAGATGCATTTTGTAAACACTCTGCATTTTACAGATTTTCCTAGCAAATGAATAATAAATCTTACATAGATGCACATTCTTCTAAATAAGGGCTTTATAAAAGTAACTTTAAGTACATGTAATAAACATATTTCAAAACCTATTAATTTTGAAACCCATTTTCTATATGAAAGTGTACAACAAGTGGGAGAAAGGTTGCAAACAGGAAAAATGAATCTGTAACAGACTTGGTACTTCCTGGTGCGCTGTGATCCATGTGTGCATTACTAGAGGTTTTAACTCCATTTATATTCAGATCGCTCATGGCTTCAGGAGAAAGTAAAAATTGAAAAACTCCAACAGAAGATCCAGCTAGCACTTCAGCACGTCCTACAGAAGAACCACCGAGAAGATGGAATTCTAACAAAGGTAAGAGTAATTCTGTGCCATGTCACAGAACTATGAGAGCGTGGCTTCATCTGAACACTGCCCTGATTATGGGGTAAAAGCTCATACACAGTTAATTTATTTATAAACCCAGAATTCTTTGTTCAAAATCAAGCTGCTCATCTGAACCTATTTACTTAAACCTAGAAGAGGTGAAACAATGATGTACTAGGGAACAAGGTTGATAATGGTCTGAAAGGGAGCATTTTTATGTTTCACTTCATGAAAAGTGATGAAGGTTTTTATCGTAGTTCTCCTACACAACACTCCTGCCACACAGAATACTATTTCAGTGCTACAACATGCATGCCTTAGTATTTGTGGAATCTCTTCCTGCATGACAATTAAGTTATAACACGCAACACACAAACTAAACTTGTTTTTCAAACTTCAGTGAGAAATTCCCCACACAGCCTTTTTCTCAGTTCTTCCAAATACTGATGCCTAGGAAAAAGAGGCACTACCTACTGTTATACTGAAGTTATCTTCATGTAATTTCTCAGAAATGGGAAACTGGTGTGATGCTGCAAGAAGTAAATCCGAAGAACTGGGGAAAGATAGGTGCTTTACTTTTACCTTGAAGAGGTAGTTCCTTTTATACCTCTGCACAGCCAGAAAGCTTTTGCTTTGTTTCACACCACAGAATTATTTACAATAGAAGCAGGATGGTCCAGCCTGGGCTCTGCAGGTTTCCTTAATTTCAAATCCTAGCTCATGTCATTTTCTCTCACTGTATACTTTGGATACCTTTGTCAGAAGAAAGAGTCTTCCATATGCTTTGAAACAAATACTTTACTCAGTAACTTCACAGAGTACTCTCATGATATTTTTGAAGTACATATTTTTTGCCTTATTTGGCTTAAGGTAAATAAGTCTAATCTATTGCATTGCCAGTTAGCTTTGTAATATTCACAGTGGGTTTAAAAGCAGTTGGGATTGGCTTCTTCCAAGAGGATAATTTAATGAGTGAAGATCCAGTCCTGAAGTACTTGTTTATCAATCCAGCAAGGAAACCTAATACACCACTTCCTTAAAAACTTAAAAAACATTATTTCACAAATAGCTGTGAGTCCATTACTTAAATACTTTTTAGTAAATATGCATGACTGTGCATCTGAAATGTCCTTGTTAAATAAATAATTTGGTTTGGGAGAGCTTTAATCCTTTACAGCAAGATTGGGAGGCCTGATTCCATGTATGACCATATGACTTGTGTTCATTTTTTTACAGTTAATATGCAAAGTGTCTACTTTAAGAGCACTGTGTGGACGACATACAGAAAAGCTTATGGCATTTAAAGCAATATACCCAGACATTGTGCGACTTCATTTTCCTCCACTTTACAAGGAGTTGTTCACTTCAGAGTTTGAGCCAGCAATGCAAATTGATGGGTAAACGTATCACCTAAGCACTTCTAGAATGTCTGAAGTACAAACATTAAAACAAAAGAAAGGAAAAAAAAATGGAAAAAAAAAAAAAGAAAGAAAACCAAGACACTTTATATGGCCCTGCACAGACCTAGGGAGCCAACACACTGCACATCTCTTGGCGGTCGGGGTCAGGCGAAGGATGGGAAACAATGAAACAAAGTTGAACTTGTTTTTCTCATGCATATGATTTCCATTATGCCTACAAATATGGACCCTTTTTCTGTCTCAGCTTCTCAATCCTTGACCTCTGTTTACACAGACTGAGGGTACTAATGTCAGAAGGTTGTTTTCTCCTGTAGTTCACTGCCCAGACTTTTGACAGAACAATCAATTTGTTGGTCAGAACAGAGTCCACCTAGTAATCAGCGACTGGTGTGCATTGCAGAGATTTCAGCATCAGTTTGCACAACTTGCTCATTGTTTCATGAAGGACGATTTTTTTTCACCTACCACTGTTTGCCAGTAGACAGAACGGCATGAAAAGGGTCCATAGCAATAGCAACAATAGCATTATAATATATTACAGGGTAAATGGGCATGAAGACTATATATAGCAAAAGAGATATTGTTTATATATTGTTTTAATTAATATAAAATGTAGTTACTGGTATAGCTTTTCTTGTTGAATTGATAAGGCACTTTCATTTTGCACCTTTTTCTTTAAATTAAATGCTAGCGTGTTCATTGTTGTGTTGCATGTGCACCAGAAATTCAAGTTTAACTGAAAAAGGTTTGGCAGGTACTGGTACATTGGGAGGTATTTATGCTGCTGTTTTCCATGTTACTTTTAAATAGAGGCTGGTCATATCCTGAAATGATTACAGATTTTTTAAAAGTTGAAAATAATGACAATTTTCTAGACGAAAGTAATCTTTTCAGAAGTTAAATTCAAAGGTACTTTTATTTTCAAATCTTTCAAACCTGGGTGTTTCAAAGTCAAAAGCCTCATTTTCAAAGATTCTGAGTTTCCACAGTCAGAGATGAACTAATTGATTACAGATCATTTACAAATTAGTAACACAGCATCTTTGAAAATCAGGCTAAGAAACTGTGTATTTCTGCCCACCATAAATCCAGGTTTGAAGGTATTTATTCAAGTCTGTATCTACAGTAAAAGTATGTGTGTATGACATGCTTGCGGGAAAGTAATTTTTATACGTAATATTACATACTTTTGTACTCCATATCGTAAACAATGCCTTCAAATGCCAAGCTGTAGCCTATCAAAATCCATAGGTTTGTCTTTGACTTCAGTGAGGTGAGACACACTGGCCTCTGTCCTTCCAGCATCCAGCGGTTCAGTTTCAGGGAGCTGAACAGAGAAGTCTGTTCTCTCCTTGTTTAAAAAGACGCACTTTAAAGTTAATCAGATGGGAACAGACTAAGAAAGGAAAGGTACGCTGTTGTTAGAAAGCATTAGTTTGTACTCAGTACAAGCCTGGAAATCATTAATATCAGAAACTTGCATTCTGTAATTCTGATCCCTGTATTGCATAACCAACCTATAAGCTGAATCTTGCAGTGTTATTAATTACCATTCCCTTCAGGAAGAATTCTGTCTCTGAGCAAAGCTGGCAGTAAATGTAGTTCTGAAGGAAGCAGATTCACATAAACATCACAAATTAAACTGTGGCTGTTTGAGCCAGAGGTGTATAACTGGGTTTGGATGAGATGAAGATGCATAACTCAATGCCCTGTAGGCCATCACAAATGCAGTTTTGATGAAGTATCTAAGAAAAAGCTGGGGACATCAAAAAATGGAAAAGAATGAGACAGAATGTGTCCTACTGCTTTAACTTCCAAGGGTAAACAATCTCTTATATATATTATAGTTGTTGAGAAGTAACAGGTGAATTGAAGCACACCGAAGCCTAAGTATTTTTAAAAGGAGAATCAGATCAGCATGTTCTTACTAGCAAATATAGATTTATTCTATGATTTGAATGTTTCCTTTGGGGTCAAATTGAGACATTTGTCTGTGACACTTATTAAAAATGTTCCAGTCTAGCACATCAGGGAGGGTTACAGCTATCACTCATGTCTAGGCTTTGAAAGGAGGGCAAGAGGAGAGCATCACACTTCCTCCTCAGAGCAGTGTGCCCTGGAGTGTGGGAGGGGAACAACTGCAGAGCTATGAGCACTGGGATGGAGGCAGGAGAGGACTTTTGGAAAAAGTCCATAGAGCTGTCTTTTTCCTGCTCCATCCTGTCTGATTCTGAAGAGGCAGCTCACAGCTCACATGCTCTCTCCACTCCCACTGAAACACTTTTCCTAGGATCATTGTTTACTTTATTGGAGTAACTGGCACGATATGGTACTTGCATTCTAATGTGTGTTCCTATTTTTGAAGCACCCCTTTTAACTAACAAATGTTTTCTGAATGTGACCAGCCTTAGGTGCTAGTCCTGTAAAGATCAACTAAACTTAATCTCAGTGTCAACTAATGAATAGTGAAGACCTGTACTTTTTTATAGAGTGAGATACCCCTCCTAGTTCTGACAATGTAGACCTACCAGGCAAAATATTTGGGGATTACTTTTCAGTCACGTCCTTTTCTTACCTTTTCATGATGAATATTAGTACTTTACCAGGCATCGAAGTGCCAGTGGTTTTGTTTGGAATCTGTTTAGCATACTTACATTCATAAATCATTGACAGTATAAGTCTTGGAGCATTTACTAATAAAATACATAACAATGAAAAGGTTTCAAATAGGGCCTTATCTGAGAGTGATCTTCCAGGCCAGAAAGTACTGTAGTTTTTGTTTTTGGGAGCTCATGTATTCTGGGACCTTGTTAAATCAGGCTGAACATACACACCCCAAGTTACTCTGCTTTCCTGGTCACAGTTAACAGCCACTTGACAACAGAGTATAATTTTTGGGTTGCTCTTCATGGAGAGGGAATAAAAGGGATACAGCACAGCGGACATACTGATAAGACATCTGTTGCCAAGGAGGTTTTTATGCAGGGTGACTCAGAATAACAGCAGAGGGGCTGGTCAGAGATGGCCTGGTAAGAACCCAGTGCAGCAGAGGAAATGCCCTCTGCAAAACCCCTGGGACTGTGGCCTGGTGTCAGATATCAACCAGTTAAAAAAAAAATGGAGATCAATGGATATTCACATGAGTATTTTCATCATCTGCCCAGTTCACTAAAAAATAAAAACACTAGGATAGTGGAATATAATATTTAAGTTTTGATGACCTAGTCCTTAGAGTCTGCAAAGATATTTTTCTTGGGAGTTATATCTATCCCTGGAGTTTTTTGGCTTTCCAGGCTATACTGTCATCTGAACCACCCTAATTTATGTCATCACCTCCAGCATTGTTTGACGTATGGAATTAGGTAAAAAGGGAGGCTGTTTTTAAGTTTGGTTGTTCTTTATTAGCTTACTTAGTATGAATACCAAGATATCTGTCTATGTGCACCTGTGTGTGTGTGAGAGAGTCCATTGTGTGCGCACATGAGTGTATGTGTGGGACGTGTGAGCGGCTGCTTCTAGGCTGTTAAGTGTCAATGGAATAAAGAAAATGTATTCAAAATACTTAAGTCAAAAATAGAAGGTGGTAAAAAGATTTATTCTATACAAAGCCTTGTCTGGACCACTTTAGAGAGACTTCTATTTTTTTAACCCTTCTATAAATGTTTGATGGCACTTGAACTATTCCTGCAATAAAATGTGATTTGTGTAAACATTAAAAAAAAAAAAAGATTTTGTAATGTGAAACAATGAAAGAAAGTAATGTAATTTTTCTAAAAAACAAAAAAAACCACAAACGAACGAACTTTGTATTATTTTCTTGATGGAATTTGTCTATTTGTCTTTGGAAAACTTTTTATTTCATTGAATGTGCCATAGTAGAGGTGCGTTTTTCTTTTTCTTTCGTTTTTTTTATTTTTACATTTTAGATTTAAGAAATAGCTGTGTTCCGACATTCCAAAATGCAAGATGACATAGCAGTCATGATTAAAAGGTTTGATTAGTAAGCTTCAATCATTGTTGCTTTTTTTGCACATGTTCTTCATTCCTCTACAGTGCAATATGTACATAGAGCACTTGCGGGTGTAACCTTGATCCCTCAGGGAAAAATACATATTTGTACAGGATTTTTCTTTTTTTTGCCTTTTTCTTTTCTTTCCTTTTTTCTTTTTTCTTTTTCTTTGGTTTTTTTTTTTTTTTTTGCTAAGGAATGTCGATTGAATCACTTGTCTGTTGTTGAGGGGCAGCCAGATAATAATCCTAAACCACTGTCACAAAACATTGATTGTTTAAATTTTGTGCCCTTTTATTATTTAAAAAAAGAAAAATAAAAGTTATTTTCTGACAGTTCTTTGTGCTGATTGGTGAAAAAAAGGGTAAATAGATAAGCACCTTATGATTGACTTAACTGTGAATGACAATCCATCTCGTTATCAACAAGAGAAGCCCTATCATTTTGGAGCTGGGGTTATAAGTCAGAAACTAATGTGCTCAGGGATCTTCTAAAACTCTTCAACAGGGTGGCCAGTACTGCTGGTGGAACAAATTACTTTTTAAAAAATATGCTAGTATTTCTTCCCTTCCCCCTGCCCCCAGGCACAAGAGAACTGGATATTTTTTTTAACTAAATGCTCTATGCGTGCCTCATTCTCTTGCTCACTCTTGCAGTAGAGCTGCTTTTTGGTTGGTATTGTGCTCAAAACAGAAGTACTACAAATAGAGCAAAGATTTTACAATTATATTGTAGAAAAAAATGCTGACCCACTAAATAAATGATTGAAATTAATTTCAATACTCTGGACATTTTTATAATGATAGGACTACTTTTCCAGCTAAAATTCAAGGTCCTGCAATAGAAAATGGCTTTTTAGTATTTAAATTATTGTAAAAAAAAATTAATCAGTTTGTGAAAATACAGTAAGAATATAAAGGTCATGGTTAGGTTTCAGCAGTGAAGTTACATAGAAAGGAACACAGATCTGCAGGAATACAAGAACAACACTTCAAATGTTGTCTCTCGTTGTTGCAGACGTTGTTGCATGGTAAAGCCAAAACCTGGCTGGAAAGAAACACTGAGGCTGAAGAAATTTTCATATCTAGTACATCAAATACAATGATTCCAAGTGATTTTACAATGGCACCAGAACCGAGCAATTTTTAGATGTCTCCCAGTGCCAAACTATAGGATGCTGGATGCCTGTCCCAATTAGCTTTTATTTTATGGCTTCACATTCTTTTGAAAATGCAAGTAGAAAAGCAAATAAACAACTATGAACAAAATGAGCAAGACTTCAACACTTTGGTTACGTTGGAAAGAGAATGAATTTGATTTCTCCATCAAATCTGTCTGCTTGGAGAAAGCCCCAGTTTTCTGGTAATTTTGAGGGTTTTTTTCATGAGTATAGGGCTTCCAGTTGGTTACTGTAGCTTGCTTAATAAATAGGGGAACTGTTCTTAGGGTTTCACAAGCTGACAGTTGAGTTTAGCTTGGAATGGCTTGCCAAGGCAGACAAGCACTTAGCAAGTATGATCAGTTGGTGCTCTGGCATCTTCAGCAGAAGAGAAATTCCTATTGCTGATTGACAGTGGAGCCTATTCTTTACATACTTGCACATCAATTAAAGAATCTGAGAATGGACAACCTATAAGATGTTTTAGCTGTGTAGTGGGATGATCCAAGCATTACAATATCTTTTTTTTGGATTGGCATAGACAATCCCCAGTCTGTACTTGATCAACAAAACAGGTTACACAGTGTAAGCTGTGCAAAGTATGTGTATTTTTTTCCCTAGACATTCCTAAACTCCTCAATGTAGATAAACCTATTAATATAAATGCCAGAAACAGCACTTACTATACAATATCCAAAAATAATACGCAATTTTTTCTTGAGTATTCATTGTATGGAATTCTACCTGTGCTAGCTGATTCGGATTGCACAGAACATCTTTATTTTCCTTAGCTGGAGAAATATAACTATTAGATTTTTTTTTAATTATTAATACTACTATTTATCACTTTTAAAGTTACATCCATTAATATATTTGAATAATAGCCTCTTACTTTCTTTTTGTTTAAATATTCCTGTCAGTAAATCATTTGGTGGAAATGAGGGCAAATGCATACAGATACCAAATACAACAACAAAAAGAAAAAGTTTTAAAATGTAAATGAGTATTTATTTAAAAATCCTTGCAGTATGTGCTTTAATTCTAGTACTGTGATAATGGCTTGCTACATAATGCTAAGTCACTGGACTTGAGGGGAAAAATACGTAACATAATATACAGTCTTTCTCTGGAACTTTATTCAGGTACTAAATAGAATTTTAACATCTAAACAGAAGCTGTATTCTACCTTTTCCATCTATAATGTTGCTGTTTGTCTTTTTTTTTCTTTTTTTGCCTTTATCATTGGTAGAATATAGCAATAACTTTATAGCAATAAGTAGGCTATCCAAATAAGAAACAAAACATGATAAAGGCTTCAGATCAATACTCATAGGCTCACTTCTGCCACAATATTCACTTGTATGTCTTCCCTCATAATCTTATTACTTCTTTAAGTGGAACTTCACAATCAAGTTGCTCAACTTGATGTGTGACATCTCACTTTGTTAACATCTGCATGTTTTCAGTGTTCACATGTCCTATGTATATTTGTGTTCCTATGTTAGTGTTTCTCAAGGTTTCTGAAAGCACAATCTCTGTGAACTATATTTCTGCACAGGGCTCTCTGTGTTGGAATTGACTTACGTTTCCTGGGGCAGGGAGTGTGAATCAGCTGGAATTATTGGCAGCATTTCCTAACTGAAGGAACCAAGCTGCTGCAGGTACTTGGGAACTCTCCGGCCACTGGAAATGCAAAGTGCAGTCCTCGGCTGGCTCTTGCAGCTCCTGCAGGCCGTGGGGCTGGGCTGCAGCTCCCGAGTTCCCTTCCCAGCGTGCTCCTGTAGCCGGCACAAGCTCGTGCCCCGCGCTGGAGATCCTGCACTTCACAAGGAACCGAGCTGGGTGTGCCTGGCACGGTGTTTTGACGATAATCTAAACACTTCGGCAGCGTTCAAACAACCAGTTGTGACTTTCGGTTTGAGAAACACTACCCTGAATTACCCCACAAAGTCTTAATGTAGATGCACAAACTTTACAGGAACTTGCAATCTGTAATGCTATCTATATCTAATGCAGAGAATTCATAAGCAATACAGTGAATTTTATTTCACAAAAAGGCATATGTACTGTACACCTTTTTAAATCCAAAATATTCCTCATTTCTACATTGATTTAGAAACAAGTTACAGAACAGTGGTCACTATTTGAAGTATTAGGACATTAACTGGCTGCTTCTTTATATGTAACTGTATTGTCTGCCTGCTCCTTTTCTGGAGATGTGTTTTTGTATTGGATGTTTGGGCCAATGAGAGGCTTCAAGCTACAATGTATTTTCCCAGATTAAATATATTTAACATATGACAAACCCCAGACAAGGCTTTTTAAAATGTATAAAGAACTGCAGTGTTAGGTGGTTTATTTGCAAACTGTTTTCAATGTTGTCCATTTTTATGGCACCTTTAACAATATTCTTGTTTCCAAAGTACAAAAAAAAAAAAAGGTTAAAAATATTCTAGCCATAACTGAATGTCAAGCAATAAAAACAAATGACTTTTTGTGCATAGATTTAAAAGAAATACAAGTTTTAGACATCTGCATGTAAATGCAATCTCTTGTTTACTGCTTTCTTAAACTTGAGCAACTGATTCCTTATTTTACTACTAATTTAAGGACTTGTAATGGCCTGTAAACATTTTATCTTGCTCTATTCTTTCAACTCTAACTTTGTCTCTGCTTTGGAGTCATAATATTTAATGTTGTTCTGCTCACCTCTATACAGTTAACTTTTTGCTTTCATTCTGTATAGATAAAATTATACTATAAACAGCCTACACAGTGCAAATATTTATCTGTTTATCAAATACCACATTATGCTGTATAATATCTGTTTTACTATATAATCTATTTTAGACATAGCTGTTTAGAACTAGAGTGTGCTATTTTTGTGTTTTTCTGATGTGTGGTGCTAGATAAGTTACTTTTGTGAACAAAAACAAACCCCTTTTATTCCTAGACAATACCACCTTTGGGTCTTGTTAATTTCACTGAGTATAACTATATATAAATATATATATTTGTGTATATATATATATACACCAACATATGCCCAACAAGTACCTGTATCAGAGTACAAGATTTGGGACATGGTTTTCTCTTTAAATGCATAGTGTCATTATATAAATTATTCTATAGTATATTTAATAAGGAGAAAATTACTTCACCGGTACAGATACTTGATATCAAATGTAGAATTTTTTTCTACATTATTAACATTATTAATTATTAATGTTATTAAAATTGTTCTGTCCAGCTTGTTATCCTTTTGGTTACTAAAAGAGTCTGCCTGTATTGTATCAAAAATAAGAAAAACATCTAATCTGCCAGTATAAAATAATTACAATATGCTGTCTGTCTGAAAGGGAGGTAGTTATTTGGCTTGTTGGGAGAATTCTATGCTGTTGTTGCATCAGAAATTTGTAGATGTTATTCTGCTGGGTGCCTTCCTCCCTCCTCACTTTAAATAGGATCTGTACACTCTCAGACTGCGGATGTTACTGGGCCATGCCTACACACTTAACTCCAGTTACTGTAAATAGGAATGTTCTGTAAATCTGCCGTGATAGATGGATGGCTAAATTCAGTCCCTGGATATGCTTTCTACACCGTGCATACATATCCAAGGACAGCCAGTAGCAACTAAAGTTAATTAAAAAGTGGAATTTGCAACGTTTTGTCAGGTATGGGGGTTTTGTTTTTATTTTTTTTTATGTATACCTTAAGTTACGTAGTCGTATACCCTTCAAAATATTCCTATCCCCTGTTCCTTTCATTCTAGATATTATTTTCATGTTCATTCTTAAAAACTGATGGATATCAAATATCTAACTAAGGAGGTAATTAACCTTTTAAATATTTATTAGAATTTTTCTGTAATATTACTGAATTTATAAGATCTTTAGCAAAGATTTTTGAGCAATTTATTAATAACAATGTTTCTGTTTACTGCACTTTTTGATAATAGAAGGTAGTGAATTTTAAAGCCATGGTTCTTGGCTTCCATGCACTGCTTTTATACCCTCAATCCAAGGAATATATATATATAAATAATTTTTTTTAAACAGCAAACATACTGTTGACCTAAAAACAAAAACAAACCTTACTGCACCATGGGTATATTTTCATAAGTGGAATGTTTAACTGCAAACACTATCAGGACAATTATAAAAACCTCTTGAAGCTACAATCTTATTTAAATATAAGCCATGACAATTTTGTTTTCCCTTCTTGATTTAAGTCACTTTTTGATATTTTCAAAGAGAAAAGGATTCACTCTTAAATTTGTACGTACCAACCTATACGTAATGCCAGGAGCACATTCTCCCTGTTGTTTTAATAGTTTGATATATTTATGCAAAACCATTTGGTTAACATTTATCCTCCCTCTTTACTAAACGTTCGACATACCAACACGAGAATAAATGCTGATTACAAATACATCAGATTGAAGATGAAGCACACAGACTTAAAAACCTCGTTGAGTGATATGCTCAAATTTCTGTAAATACACACAAGTTTAATGCAATTATACTGTACATGTAAATATGTGCTGTCTGTTATGTGTACAGTATGTATAAATTCCTTTTCTAGCCACAATAAAATGTAAGCCATCAAGAGGAATACTAAAGTGGTATTGTACTAAACCTTTGCTAATGATCTTTACCCAATCACGTCACTTTTCCCTTCCATAGACCTTTCCAACTCACTCTTATGATAGCCTGCTTATATTCAAGTTTGTTATTTTACTCGGTCCCGAAAAAAGTATTTTGATTCATTTTGTAAATATGACTGTAAAAATAAGAGATTTAATGTTGTCTTTTAAATACTCCAATTTTCATTCTAATATGAATGTTGTTATATTGTACTTAGAAACCGTACCTTTAATATTACATTACCTTTATTAAGTGCATTGAACACATCGATTTTAGATGTGCTTTATGTACTGTTATCCTGTAATAAAACTTCAGCTTCTAATGGAAAAATCTGTCTTAATTTTTTTGTCAGTCACATCTTCCTTGTTTTTCTGAATAATGGTTTATCAGGTTTATTCCTTAAGGAAGGCACTGATACAAAATTAGGCTACACGTATATTAGAGCTGTTTTAGCACGTACATCGCATTTTGTTCAGCAGCAGGGAAACAAGATCACCCTCAAACACCTTTTAAACTCACCTTTTGGCCAACAAGAGCTTTAAACCTTCTCAGAATGAATGTGGATTAATGTAGTTTCCCTCTATTTGAAGGTGTCTTGTTTGAAATCACAGTTCACTACATCAAGTGCAAAATACAAGAAATGTGCACAGAACCCTCCCAGTGAACTCTCCCAGCAGAAATACTACTTCAGGTCAGATCTAAATGAGGATTTGGGTATCAAAATTGAAATTTTTATACAGTATAGGCATCAAAAGTCAAAGGTGCAACTCCCCTCTGCTGTGCTAACTTTGGAAACACCTGAATGTGTCAGCAGCATGCTTGGTCTTAAGACTTCAGGCATGTGAAATTCTCCTCCTGCACCTACTCAGAAATGCCTCAGTCTTGACAGAGCTTTTAACAACTCAGTATTTATATGCCTGACCATGATCCAGAAATAGATTCTAACATTCATCTTTGAAGCACTGTATCTGGAAGCAGCCTTCACCTACAGATCAACTCTACAGAAAAAGTAGTGTAAGTGATAACTCTTAGAACAGTAACACTAAGCAATGCCATGTGTTCCGCAGCAGCTCCATGTCTACAGCAGTCAAGACACTAAAAGCACAATTTGATTTTCTTGTCCTCAGGACATGATTCCTGCCCAGTCTTCTCAGTCATAGGAGAGTTCCTAACTACCAAGATACAGGTTAGGGAAAAGCTAAAGAGCTGTAAAGTTCTGTATAAAACACAGGAATTCTTCTGAAGTGAGACAAACTGAAGATTCCCTCCTGTGCCTGCCCATAAGGAAAGCTAAACTGAATGTTAGGAGTTGGTGGGTTTGACCGCTGATTATTTCATGAAACCACAGAATTGCTGAGGGTGACAGGGACTTCAGAGGTCACAAAGCAGGGTCTCCTTGAGGTGATTGCGCAGCACCGCGTCCAGCTTTTGAATATTTCCAAAGATAGTGATTCCAAAACCTGCCTGGGCAACCTGTGCCACTGTTTCATCTCCCTCACAGTGGAAACCTGTTTCCTGATGTTTGTGTTTATGTCATGGACATACAAAGATCACCAGGAGGAAGTAGAACTATTTTATAAAAAAAACAAAAACAGATATTGCAGGTTTTAGAGAGATGCAGGCTGAAGTAGGATTTAAGCTGCCACATTCACCAAGATAAGTGTTCTCATAATTCAGCTACAGAACTGTTACCATACCTGGATTGGGAACCAAGACCACTCTTTACAAGGGGGTAATTCCATGGCTAAGCTCTGGGTGGGTCTATCCAGTGCAATAGAAAACCTTTCTCTAAGGTAAACAAAGCAAGAGGGCAGAATTAAAATCACTGTCCTTCAAACTAATCAAGCAAGCTGAAGACTCCCTTAGTGGTGGGTTTGGAAATCATTCTGAATCATCTCTGTATTTTCCTGTATTTGTGTAATAGTGCCATGTTTTAATCATAGGACACCAAGCACACACTCTGCCCCTCATCTTTTCCCCATCTTTAGGGGTTGCAGTGACCGGCATCACCTTTTCTTGTAAGACCAGAAGCAAATGAGTTTCCATCACCCAGACCCATGGATTCTGAAAAGACCCGAATTCCGCATTTTTACCACACTGGGAAGCCTGCCCATCAGTTAAAAAAGGTTTTGCGGCTCTGCTCACGAGAAGTGGGCCAGGGAAACTGAACGCATAGGAGAGGTAGTAATCTGATAAACGCAGCTGCCTTTATGGGCACCTCAGCCCTCACACGCGCCTCCAACCCCTCAGTGACAGACCGCCCTCCTCCTCCTCCTCTGCACACCCGGAGCGGGAGGAGCCACCCGGGACACCCACCCTCTACCCAAGGCCCCACCTCTGAAACACCCGGGGAGGGGCGGGATGTGCCGCCCGAGACATCCACCTCCTGCTCAGACTCCGCCTCGGCCCCGCCCGTGAACACAGGGTAGATCTCGCCGCATAGTTCGGCTCCGCGCCATCATCCGCCCCGCCCGCCACAAAATGGCGGCCGCACTCTGAGGCGCTGCTCGAGCCCGTGTCTCTATTGGCTGGTTCAGAACACCTGACCCGTGCACCGGGCGCTGATTGGCCAGTGCCCTGAGGCGGGCTCGCGCGGCGGTGACACGAGGAGCCGCGAAGTTGCTGCCCTGAGGGTTTTGCCAAGATGGCGGCCGCGGGGCCGCCGCTGACATGGTGAGCGAGTCTCCTTCTCCCTGAGCGGCGTGGCCGGGCGCGCCTGAGGCATGGGCGACGGACACAGCTCCGCGCTGCCCCGCCGGGAGCAGAACGCGCCGGAGGGGGCGGGACGGGCTCTGTTCCCGCCCCGCCGGGCGCCGCCCCGAGGGCGCGTTCGCCATTTCCGCCGCTCCCGTGGGAGCGGGAGGAGCGCGGAGGTTCCCGGGACAGCGCCGGGCTGTGAGGCCGCGCTGAGGGGCTGCGAGGTCCTGCAAGTCCACGGCGGCATTCTGGGCAGGGATGTTGTTCGTGTTTCTAGTGTGAAAAGCCCTGCAAAAACGTAATTCGGCTCTTTAACCATAGAGAGGCGAGGTGGGCTGGAATTAGTTTGTGAGGTAAAACGTAAATAAAATTCTTTGCTCATACCTTTCACATTAGTGAGGAAGGTTGGAATTGTATAAACCCTATTTACTTGAACGGCTCTATTAGAAAAAAAAAAGAAATGGTCAGATCAGCGTAAAAGACAAGAAAAATCTTTTTTGAAGAGTTAAAGCCGGTGTATTTTTCTCAAAAATTCCAGCGATTTCTACCCAAAGTTTGTTTTTGATTCATGAACCTGTGAAAGTGTGAAGCTCATCAGAATTTCATCATCCCTAGAATTGATATCTTACATTAATAAAATTTTTTGTACTGAGAAGAATATATATTTTACTATTGAAGAACATAATGCATTAGTACATATGTAACTTCCATAAAGAGGAAATCTGGAACCATTGTGTACGTAGCCTCTTTTTTTTCATATAAATTAGTTCTTGTTTTTGTTTCTCAGGGGCAGATTAGGCCTTTAATTTTTGTTTGTTTTGCAATATATTTATTTTAAAATTTTCTTTTATTAGGGATATTCCACCAAAAAATGGCCAAGAAGTATTTTTCTCCCATGAACTTTATGAAAAATATTCCTTGTCTCTGAGCCTCTCTGAACTCTGGCATTTATCAAACAGGTATATTACTTTACTGTTTTGTGCTCTTTGTTGTCATCCTATGGATACATCCCTGTAGGGTTTTGGGGAAGGCTGCATGTTGTCTGGCACACAGGGATTTGTTACTGACTCCTTGGGCCAGCTGTTGGCCTGTGCTTTATCTATTGTGAAACCTCAGAGAGCAGGAGGAGTCCAGCTTGACTTCTTTGGCCCGGGAAGTGAAGCTGTGTGAGCACAGGTGGTAACAGTGTTGTTTTTGAAGTTTTGGTGTCATTTTTATATTTTCTTAGGTTGTGGAGGTAGAATAACATTTTATTTCACCTGGTGAGAAGTGTGGCTCTTGCTCCTGGATCTCAGCATTTGGAGGACTATATTTGGGCTCTTGGTTTAAGAAGTTATTAAGCTGATAAGGGAGGTGAATGTGATGCCTGGTGCATGACCCTTCAGACTGGGAGGATTGTGAATGGGGAAATCCTGTAAGTGGAGTATTCAGCATGTGGGGAAATTGTTCAAAAAGGGAGTTACTGTGTTTTTATCAACTGACAATGAGAGTGCATTTGAGGGGGCTGCCTGTTCCATCACCTGACTTCATCCCACACCTTTAGTTAGAGAAGGCTGTTCTGGTTCACATCTATTGGGACAACTTTCCTTGAATTGGGAAGATCAGCACAGACTGTCAGCTTGTTACTGGTACATCTGATACTACTGTGGCATTCTTCCTTAGAAGAGTTTCTGGAGTGGACACCCAAGAGTGGGATTGTGGCCAGCTGGGTGTGGGTTGAGTGGGTTTACAGCCAGAGGAAGCCAGAGAGCTTGCACCTGATAGAAATCAGAAATGGATGGAGCTGGGTTGTATGACCAGAGTCAAGAGGAAGAGAAATTAAACCTGTGGAAGCAAGTGTAAAAGTAAAAGCTGGAGGAAATTTGCTATTTTGGGGGAGTTTCTCATAGATATTTACAAAAGTGTATATTCTCTTGGTGTAGAAGCAGTGAAAGAAGGTTGCTGATAAAATGAAGGGGGAAAATTTAAGCCGTCAGCTCAAATAAAGTGTAATGCTGTAAATATGGACAGAAAAGCTCTGTTAGATTATTTTGGTTTGCACCCCAGTGAAGATTGTGACAGCAGTGCATACTGAAATGATCTTGATGTGCTGCCATTTCATTCAGTGCTGAATATAGCCAATTTAAGCTGCTAGAATTTCTTGATGTTCTTACACTGGCATATCTGAGTCAGCATCTTGTTGCTGCTACAGCTTAATTAAATTTGCCAGTTTGTGCCACAAGGATGGACACATTCTCATATTTAGAGAGACAGCTGTGAAGTGTTATTAAGAACTGTGGATGTGATACTGCTGGGTTTGAATGACACTTGAGATGTTTTCTACTGCTGAAATAGTATCTTAAAAATATGCTTTTTCCAAGATCAGCAGTTAATGTTCATTTTGTTACCCTTAAATATTTTCTCTCTTAAGTGCAATTATTTTAAACAGACATGGGCTAGGCTGGTTGGCCTTTGTTTACTGGAGTTGCTTGAACAAGCTTTCTCTTACTTCTGTATTGTTGTTAGAACAGTCATGCCCCTTGCCCTAGCCTGCTGTTGCTTTTGGTGACTGATTCCAGCATTGTTTAGAGTAGAAAATGAAAAGCTTGATTTGTGTACTCTGTAAGAATTTCTTCATTGAAGTCTGGAATTTCAGTTGTTACAATGAACTAATTTTAATTTCCTTCTTCTGCAATGAAAGAAAGGCTTTTTCTAGTTAAATCTTTCTCCTTTACCATCAGAACTGTCTGACAAGTCTGACCTTTCTGAGTGCAAACAGATTCTGAACAGTGGCCATCAGTGACTGATGAAATGAAATATGGAGATTCTTTATCTTTTCATTAATAATGTGTGTTTCTACAACAAAGAATGTGTTTCATAGTTAGCTTGTTAACACCATTTTTTTCTTTTTATAAGAAAAGCCTAGCTTGGTTGGTTTGTTTTTAAACCAGTTGCAGACCTGCTGCTGGCACTGAGGGTTAGTGATTGTACAGGTGAATTTTCAGAGTAAGAACAGTCCACTGGTACAAATAGGAACTGGAAGAGCAGTGTCTGTCAGAGCAGTTCAGGCTTGCACAGCTGCCCTTCTTGTTTCTGACTAATATTAGTATTTCTGTGAAAGCTGCAAATTCGTTCATTTGTTACTTTTCTTTCAGAGAGGCAAAGAAAAATGTGGAGGCATTGGCAAACTCTTCAGAAAGCAGACAGACTTGTAGCATTCAGGCTGCAGAGTCACTTGAGGTGGAGGCTAAAAGCCCAGCTGATGACCATCCTCTTCCAGAGCCCAGACTCCCCTATCCATTTACCTCTTGCTTGACTGAGAAGGAGCAGAAAACATACTTGTATCTGATGACTAAGTTCTCAAAAAAAATAAACCATTTCCAAGTTAATGCAGCAAGTCAAAGGGAATTTTTCACATATATGGTAAGATATGACCCTCACAGAGGGATTAATACAATTTTCTTTTCTTACAAAGAATAAAGGAAAAGATTAAAATTGATTTTCAGTTCAATTTGTCATAATTAATTTGTCATAGAATTTATGGTATTATGAAAGGTAATAAAAATTTGAAATATTCAGGATAAGCTTTTTAATAGAAACTGAAAGTGTATTTGGTTATTTCATTGAAATTGGCGTTTTGTGGCTTTTTGGCTGTTCTTTTTTTTTTTAAGTGATCTGAGCAACTGATGGTAAGTGTAGATCTTTGACAAGTGACCATACAGCCCCCCCAAACCCCCTTTTTTTTCCTGAGGAGGAAGTTAAAAGTTGTCTTTACTGTGATTTTAGCATTTCATAGTGGCATGTAGCAGTCTTGGGTGGTTAGGCCGTGGGTACATTTGGGTGTGACCTTTGCCAGCTGTGAGCTTTGTTCATTAGCAGGGGAGGGCCCTGAGTGCTGCCCTGCTGTGCTCTCAGGAGACAGGCTGGGTTCACCCCTGCTGCTGAGTCTCAGCAATGTGTTTAAAGGAGCACCTTCATGCTGGCTGGGAGGATCATTTTTGTTGAGTCCTGTAAAATTAATTAATCAGCAAATTGTTTTGAGCTATTGCATTTGGTGTCCCATGCTTCCTTATTAGTGCTAATTTATTTATTTTATGCTATAACAATGGGAATATAGTTTCCAGGCACATCAGTAACTACTGTGTTGTTGTTACTTATAATTTCTCATGTAATCAGAACTCAGATATCTTTGTAACTGCTGTGTAAACTTCATCAACTATGTCTTGTAACTTCTCTATTTGTAAATCACCGTATCAAAAGAAACTTGCTGTTTGTTGGGGTTGGTCTGTTATTGGTTTGGGATTTTTTTAAAAGAAATAGACCTTGCAAAATTTTTTTACTTAAATGAAACTGAACTCTCACCAAATTGAGTAGCAAATAGAATCTATTCCTTCCCTCGTATCAGTATACAGTGTACCTGTACTGTCTCTCTGGAAATTTTGTTGGTTACATGTCTAGCATAGAGGGTTTCTGTTTTGTCTTAAAAATAGATTTTTCCTTCCCTCAGCAAATGAAAGAAGTAGTAAACAATGAAGTTGCAGAATTTATGAAATTTGCCCAAAATGCTGCAAAGAGCTGCACCCAAGACTATAATGCCATCTCTGAAGATGCACTATGTTATACTGAGGTAATTACCAATGCCATGCTTTATTCCAGCTCTTCTTAAAAAATCCTTTTGGGATCATGGTTAGGATACGTAGAACTGCCCATGGGATGTGGTGTTCCCTGGCCTGCTGATTTCCTGGGGGGATGTGATGGGGCAGTGGCCCTTTCCCTTACGCTGCACAGCATGGCTTGGCCTGTGGTTCATTGGAGCCAAAAAGATGGGAGAGAAGGGAAATCACTTTTTACCATATTGCAAATGTATTTATTCATCAAATAAATAAATTGCTTCTTTATATTCAGGAAAGGAGGAGCTGCATTTTACGTGTGCATTTCCATTAAGAAGTGGCTCCTAGATATTCTCTACTGGACAGAACGTTAAGCTTTCCTCCACAGAAAAGCTCAGTTATAAAGTCACCTTAATTAGAAGTTACTCAGGCTTTAATCATAACTCTGCAAGTTTGTGCTGTGTTAAATATCCACTTTGATGATTCTAAGATCAAACATGAATGCAACTTCATGTATCATTCTTGGGTTTATGGCACATTTTTGAAAAAAATCCAAAATATAGATTCATTAAACTTTCCCATTAGCGGATTAACACAGAGTTTGTTTGTGAAGACAAACATCTTGCTTTCTCTTTTCTGCCCCTTAAATATTGGGACTGGCTTTGCAATTTTATGTCTTGTCATCTGGTCACAAAACATCATATTTATTGTTAATACTCTGACTTAAAAATGAAATAGAGGCCCATATTTTGTTTTAACCAATACTTGCAGAAATAACTCTAATAATTCTAGTTACCAAATACAGTCTAAATATCCTGAATACCTTATTCAGGTGTTGTAAAAAATTGTATAGAGTTGACATGATAGTGAGTTTCAACACAAATGGAATCATCCTATTCCTTTATCTTTGTGACTTTTGCCTAGGCTTGGTGTAAGATGGATAGTAACACCAAAAAAAAAAAAACTTCCTTTAAAAGCCAAGAAAAATAACTAAAAAGAAAATTGCCTGTTTTAACACATTTCAGACTGTACTAAATTGTGTGTTTTTAATGATTAGCCTGAGCTGTGTGCATACATTGTCAGCCTTGCTTATGACAGGCTGAGGAGAATCTGGAATTTATTGCAGTTCTCATAGCAGTGATTGTAAGAGTACTATAGATCTGTATTGGTACCTGCAAGTCTTTAAATGCAACTTGAAATTGCAGAAAAATCTTTTCAATGTTAAATTCTCATGAAAGATGCAAATGCCTAATTTATGTTTCTTTTTATGTTAGGAATTGCTACGTGCCTGTATTGGACACGTGCAGAAGTATCCAGAGTTTTACACCCTGCAGGAGATCATGAGTATCATGGGAGGGAAGTTTCATACACAACTGACCTTCAGGCTGGAAAAAAAAACTCTTGCATTGGTAATACCTTATTGTGTTTGTAAATACACATATTGTGTTTGTGGGGTTTTTTAAGTGAGTAAAATTTCATCAGAATTGTGTTATGCAAGTATTAGGGATTTTTGCAGCTATTACTCAGTTCTTGAGTTTGGGGTTATAATTTAAATTAAAAAATAAAACTTTAATAAAATTAATGTGTTAGTAAGTCTGTTAACCCTTTTCACCAGATGTTTGCCATAAAAAGATTGCATTAATAGTATGTTTTCTCATATCAGATAGCTTTATAATGGTCCTGTTAAATTCCTAATATTTTTCTTAATAAGAAGTGTGGTGTTGGGTGAGCATGTTTGCTGTGAAAGCTGTTTTCTGACACTTTGATTTCCCCCAGGGTACAGCAAGATATGGTAAAACAGAGTTCCCTTCCATGCCTGTTCAGCTGCCCACAGATTATAGCACTGTTACATCTATTATAACCCCAGAAAAAAAGGCTCATTTTATGCATAATGTAAGTAACCTTTTTATTGTCGTTTTAAAGGCATATTTCATACGGAAGTGCAATCTGATCCTTTTTAGGGGTTGAACAGTTTTTAGACTGCATTGGACCATTAAATAGCTGGTCTTTCTGTTTCTCTTCTTCTACTGTGAAAATCAGGGAGTTTTCATTCTGTAGAACTGACTTTTTGACTGTTTATTCCACATATTTCTTTATCAGCTAATTAAGGAGTTTTTTTGCATATCAAAAAATCAAACTTTCTACAGAAGCACTGTAGTTTCTAAGGCACTTGCTGAAGAAAGGAGCAGAGGTGATGCTGGAGAATGGTATAGGCCTCAAAAATGTTAGAGCTGTAAACAGAGCCCTTCTGATGGTCTCATGTGGCAGAAAAAAGAACATAACTGGGTTTTTCTTACTTCTCTCATGGTCCTCAGTGCTCCTGGACTTCCATTATCTTTGTAGTCCTTGATGATGTTCTTCAACCTCATGAGCATTCAGGGAAATTTTTTTTCTCTTTCATTTCATTTTGAAGCCTGGCACTGTGGTAGTCTTTGGACTTTGGTGATGCATAGGGGTTGTATATATCCATTTTTGGTTGGATTTGGAGTTTTTCTTGTAAATTTTAATTTATGTGTATTTCTTAAAAGAAGAACTTTGAAAGAAATTACTTTTTTTTTTTCTCTTTAGGATATTAGTTCTGATTCAAATGCAGAAAAACTTGCTTTGAAATACTGCCCTCAAGTTGTTTTAAGTAATCAATCATTATTTACTTTACTGAATAATCATGGACTAAATTACAAGGAGCAGTGGGAAATTCCAGTTTGCGTTAAAATGACGACTGTTGCAGGTATGAGATGTTTTTGTTATTAATCTCTACAGTTACCACCATAAACATTGAATTTGAACATTCAGCTATTTTCCACTTGAGGAAAAAAAGCCGAAACAAAAAACCATTTAAAACCAGTTTTGCTTTTCAAAACTAAGTTGTACTCCTTGGAAAAAAAACTGCATGAAGCTGTTAAAATTATCAAGTGGATTGATTTCAGTAAACTAAAAAAAAACCAGAGAAATTCTGAAATTTTATGAAAAAGCAAAGAGCAAACATTTTCTGTAATTAAAAGGATCTATTTATATCATAGAATAGTAAATAAAGAATGAATGCCCATTAAGATATTTTTTCCATTGCAACAGAAAATGTTTTAATTAACTGATGAACTCATGTGACTGCTTTACTTTAGCTGTCAAGCACTTCTTCAGTAATCTGAATGTAAATTTCCTCTCTTACTTTTTTTTTTAAACACAATACTGTTTATTCAAGTATTTATAATGTTGGTTGTGTTGGAATGTCCTTCTGTGCTTTTTGCACAAGTTTCTATAGCAGACTTACAGATAGTAAATAGACTATCAAATACCTGCAGCATTTACAAATTTTCACTTTCCTATGTGAAATTAAATTACTTTATCAGTAAAGATATTTCCTGACTCCTTTTGTAGCAGCATTGCAGTTTTTAAACTTAATTTTTGGATCCAAAATTAGTACCTAAAGGATGTTCAGATTGTGGTAGAAATACACAGTGGTTCTTGAAGGGTTTCCCTGCACCTTCCTTTTCCACTTTTCACTGTAACCAACCCCTTGCTTTTATTTACTTTTTTTTTTTTTTTAATAGGGAGATTGTGTTTACCATGTACCTTGGCTTTCTCTGTTGGGGTGGGTAGGGTATTGCTTTTATTTTTGGGTGAATCTTATGAAAGTGTGTTGAGGTGCAAGCTGAGGGGTGGGGCAGCAGAGCCTGGACAGAGTTAACTGATTAGAAGAGAGATAAACTGCAGCAATCACTTGGGCAATGAGACCCAAAAATAAGAATTGACTTTCAAACAAGGAAGAAAAAAGATCCTTTTGGAAAACAGGATACATTTGATGATATGATACTGTATCAGAAATGATGAATCCTCAGTTTTTATTTTACAAATTCTCTACTTAGAACTGCATTTGAAATATGTTCAGCCATTAATGTGATGTGTATTGTTGCTGCAGGATCGTAATAATTCACACCATATCTGGACATACTTTTATTTTCTGTTGTTAATGAATGAAAGGATCGTTTTTCATTTCTTCTGGTGTGTATGTGCAGTGGATTTGACTGTAATTGGAAGTTGAAAGATTTATTATTTAAATTACACAACAGTCTTTGTTCCTTTCATTTAATATGTACTCAATCTCTTTTCATTCTTGAAAAGGTAGCAAACCGGTTAAAGTGGTTTATGTTGATCCACCTCTGCTGAGAAAAGAAATGACAATAAGAGAGAGGAATCAAATCTTCCATGAAATTCCAATGGATTTCCTAGCAACTAAAACATCTTATGTTTCAATTTCTGGTGTATCAATGGACAAACCAGCTGAGGACAACTCATTGCAGTGGGATGTATGTAGGTTCACGTGTTCTTAAAAACAACAATACCATAAACTTGTGTTAAAATACCTAAGTTGCTTTTTCTGTGATAAAGGGAAATAGAGTTTTTCTGTTGGTGGTTTTTCTGTTGCTGAGTTACAGACCCTGTTAGAAAATGTCTGTCTAGTTTCTTTAAATACTTCTACATGGGCATCTCAGCTTTAATGTTTACTTCATTATTATGTCTTTTGATCAGTTCACTTCACTGGAAAAAGTTCTGTGAACTTTTACTCTAAAAAGGCAATTCAACTCGTAAGACCCAAGATATTCAAGGGTAAACAGGAAAAATTGTTTTCCAGTTACACTCTCCTCTTTTCTAACAGTCAGACACAGAAGGTAGAACATTTTTTGTGTTTTCAGTTTGGCAGTGTCTCATTTCTTGGTTTGTTTTATTGTTTTGGCAGTTTTTAATTTTATTACTTTTTCATCCCTGTGTTAAGGTGTGTTCTGACACCTACCAGTGCAGGACAATTCCTCCTCCAGATGACACAGGGATGGACTTTGATGATGATGTTACAGAGCTTGAAACCTTTGGAGCAACTACCAAGCTCTCAAGAACTTGTAAAAAGGAAAATACTTTTCCTGCAGCCATTAACACTGCTAAAATTTTATCTCATGACCTGAAAATGGAGAGGAAGAATTCATCTGCCATAAACAGTGGAGATGAAGAGGACAAAAACACCCTTTCTGAGCAAAATGGTTCAGCAAGTGCCAGCATGCAGCTTCCATCCTTAGATGGCATTCCATGCTTCAGCCCTCAAGAGCATTCTCCTTGTAAAAGCCTTCAGTCATTGGAGGTAGGACTGAACAAAGCACAGGATGTCATGGCCAAGGAAGTATTGGACAATGAAACAAAATTAAATCCTCCATCTGTTGCAGTGAGTTCTGAGAAAGAGCCTGGTGCTGCACAGAAAAAAGAGACTTACACTTCTTTGTGTGGTAGTGACTCGGATGAAGAGCGTTTGGTCATTGACTCGGATGAAGAACGTTTGGGGATTGATTCAGAACGTGAAACCACTGCTTGTTGCAAGCCAGCTGTACCAACCACTGTTTCTTGTACCTCAGCAGGGACTGCCAGATCTCCTTCCCCTACCCAGAGTCCTTTAGCAAGCATCAGTGACTGCTCACATACCATGGATCAGGGGAAAAAAGCATCCAAGAAACCTCCAAGAAAGTTATCCAAAGAATTTGATCCTGTTGGGCAGATTCTGAAAATGCAAACAGAACTTCTCAAGTCCCCTTCCCAAAAAGCTCATGAGCCAGTGGTGAGCTGTGATAATTCTAATCCTGTGCCAGCCCAGCTGCCTCAGTCTCCAAACACATTGGTGGCCTCTAGCACAGAGGCTGTGCCAGCCCCTGCCTCTAACCCCACTGGTTCTTGTAGGAATACCTGGACATGGCTCTTTGAGGGAGTTCCAAAGAGTAAGTGTGGTCATTGCATGAGGAGGAAAATTGAACAGAAAACACTTCACCTCCTTTATCTGAAGAACCTGTCAATAGTGCATCTGTTACCTCTGTTTAGAGATGTGGCTCAAGTTAACAGTACTCTCTGTGTGGGAATTACTGTCTTGCACACAGGAGGGAGCACTGGGACATGTTTGTCCCCAGAGGTGAATATGAAATACAGTTATCCTGTAGAGAAACAAGTTGTCATACACTGGGTTTTTAAGCAAGGAAATAATTTGTTAGAGGAATGAGTTATTTTTGCATGGAAATTCAAGTATTTGAGTAGTCCAGTCTGCAAAAATAGTTTATTGTCAATCAAAAGTAGAATTATTTCTATTTTTTGTGGAATGAAAATTAATTGAATTATGCAATTAAAAAGGGGGGGAAAAAAATTGTATATCTTAAATTTGAGCCTCTTGGTTCAGTTGCTGTTGTTTAACTCCCAGTACTCTGTCCCAGAAGGTAAATGAGGATTCACTACAAGCCACCTTTCCAAGTTTTCAGGCAATTAATTGGGTATTGGATCTATGCTGTACTTGGACCTTAGCCCAGAATTACAAGTCCTGATGATCCTGGGGACCACAGCCCTTGAGGTTTTCCTCTCATGCCTGAGTTGTTCCTGAGCTCTGTACAGCTGAAGTTACAAACACTTTATTGTGTTAGATAAATACACAGGAAGCCAGACAGGTTGTGGCAGGACAAACACTCTTCTCAAATATTTAATTCCAACAAATCCATGCTTTTTGATGGGAAAACACATTTGGTATTTCCTGGGGAGGTGTGCACTTGATCATGTAGGAATCAATTACTTAATCTATAGGTTAACACAATTAATTCCATTTTAGTTTAAATTGTGTTATCACTTCTTACATTTTTATTGATTTAACTGAATAATCATCAAGACCTTATCTCCTCCCTCAGTTTGGAATGGCTGAGAGGCATGATGCTTTATTTCTCTCTGTTAAAAAGATAGACTATAGAATTCAGATGTTTTATAATAGAATTTTTTTAATAGAGATTGTGAAACTGATATCACCAACATGTTGAAAAGTGACTGTGTAGGAATAGAGAGCATAATTCTACAATATGAAAGTTCTCTAGCAAGCTTAGAAACCATTTTTACATAAAGCCAGATTTGAGTTACATATTTTACTAACAGAAAATTACTTCCAGTTCCTTGGATAATATCTTCCACAGCGTGCATGCACATAAACTTTAAATTTAATATTCAAAATATATTTGTTCATAGCAGTACAGCAATCGCTATTTGTAGGTGTAGTTTTGACACCTATTTCCACATATCTGCAGGACAAAAATGAAACTATTTGATACATTTTCAGTAATCCAATTTGGAGTGTTATTTGAAACGTTTTGTTAAAATGTTTCTAAGGGTTAAAGGGATGTTTGTTCATGTGCTCAAAGCTGCCCTGGGAGATCCAGCAGTGCATCTTGAATATGTTGATATCCAGATTGAAGTTAAATTCTGTGGTGCAGACTTGTGCTCCCAACCAGACCTGAGACTTGAGTTACTTTAGTACCTGATGAATGGATGGCAGCTCTCAGAAGGCATTCATTGTAAATAAAATTTTTCTCTCCTTTGTGCTGAGTGACTGTTGCTTAAAAAGCAACTTTTGAACTACATTTATGCAAGAAGGAAGTCTCACATTTGGAGTTCACTCTACTTGTGTGAAATCTAATGATGTGGGATTATTTAAAAGTATACTCTTTGAGAGTGAACATTTCCCAAATGTAATTATTTTTAATTTTTTTTAATGTGCAAGTGATTTTTTTTGTAACAAAGTAATTTTTGCCTCAAATCTTATGAAACAAAACAGATCCTTAGAGTTAAAAAAAAAACCCAAAAAACTGAACAAAACACTTCTACTGCAAGGGAACAAAGCTCATCAGCTTCATGGTAAAAAAAATGTCCAAGCTTGACATTTTTCTGGTTTATTCATTTTCTCTAGGAAAGCTGCCAAGTGAACTTCTGCTGCTTAAAGAGGATCCTTCAGAGTATCAAGCACCTGAGGAAGGCAATGTTGTGTACAAGCTCTTCAGTTTGAATGAGCTGCTGTTACTCGTGCGGTGCAGTGTACAGAAAGTCAAGTCAGTGCCACAATACCAGAAAAAGAAAAAAGCCCAAAAGGTAAAGATTTTGTTTTCAGCTTTTTTTGATTTGGGTTTTGTGTTTTTTTTAGACAATTGTGCTCAACTGACATTTCTGGGATTCCCAGACCTTGGTAGCATTTGTGCTTTCACTGAGACAGTTGTGTCTCTGCAGTGTGTCTTCTGTAAGTAAATATTTGCTATAACAAGGCAGGGAAGAATAACTTGTGATTTCTTTAAAGCTACTTGATTAGAAGGTATGGAAGTGTGATTCTCCATTTTTTACTGCAGTAATATGCCTGGGTAATGGTACTTATGTTAAAAAAATGTAATTTTGAATTATTCTTAAAAGTTAATGGAGTAATTAGGAGTTTGGCCCAAGGCTTTGAGAATGTTCATGATCATAAATATTTTCAAGCAGGATTCAGCCTTGCTATTATGCCTAGTTAAGCAGAGAAATAGGAGATAAAATGAACAACAGAGAACACAAAAAGAGATTCTTGTTTGTTCTGCTTGAAAATACTGTGGCATTTCTTAGCAAATAGTTTATCTCATGGAATAAAGTAATTTGAATGCAACTGTAATCAAAATACTCCTTGCAGCATGAGGAAAAGGAAACTTTATTCTGTAATTTTCAGTAATTTGTAATTTTTTTTAAGAGTCCTCTGAATCATTCAGCATATTTGTTGTGGTATGTCCCTCCTGAGAATCTCAGAACTACGGCAGGCAGGTGTTTTGTGAGGTGTTTATGCTTTGTTGAAATGGAAGTAATCATTGTAATGCTGATTACTTGCCAAGAGTCCGTGCCTAGAATTTTATTTTGAAGAAATCCCATCTTTTTGCTATTGATCCACTGCTCATAAATGCCTGGGAATAACTGCTTCATTATTCAGAAACCAATAATTTCTTTTTTTTTTTTTTTTTAATTTCTGCTGAAATTTAAACTGTGGGTTGTCAGTGAAAACTGACAGAACTCATTAGGGTTAACTCACTAGTTAGTGTAGCCTCTGACTTCAAACCAGAGCCCAAGCATTAGGTTTTAATTTCAAGTGAGATTCTAACAGGAGTGATAAATGGCAGAATTCTGCTAATAATAAGCTAATTAGAAACGTTGTGTGTTTTTCCTTGAATTGCTGCAGAGGGCAGTAGAGCACAGGAGTGCAAACTTGAAATTAATTTAGTCACATGGAAAAATTATTAAGTGGCAGAATTTTATTATTTGTAAAAGCTTGCCCACACCTTTTTTAATTTTTTCTTTTTTTTCCCCCGTCCATTTCACTTGTCTCTGTAGAAAGTCTCTGTATTCCAAAGTTTTTACTGTGGATTTTATAGAATGTGAACCTTCAAACAAAATCTCTGCAATGTCTTTGTTGCTTCAGCTATGGTGGAGAACCGTGGTTGTTATAAACTACAAAATTTAGTTAAATTGTGGATGTTTTTGGACAGTGAATGCTAATTTTTTTTGTTTTATCTTCTCTTTTTCAGCCAGCTCCCATGTTCCTGTTGCCAAAACTAGAATACCAAGCCTACTACGGTGTTGAAGCTCTTACAGAGAGTGAAGTGTGCCAGCTGTGGACACAGAGTTTGCTGCATTCTAAATGCTCATTTTATATTGGTAAGTTCATGTGTTGAGTTTTGGCTTAAGACACATGTATGTGTGAGTATTTGTAGAATAACAGAAGAGATGCATATTTATTAAAGGTATATTCCACATATCCTTTCTTATTTTAACTTTCTAATTTTGTTTTTTCATGTCTAGCTTCAGTACATTCTTTGTCTAAAATTTCTGTTGGGTGCTGGATGAGGATATTCCAACCTGGAGAAAATGCTATATTCATGTTTGTGCAATAACAGTTTAAAAAGTCAGGAAAGTTTTTATGTCCATTGAAATATATGTTGTGTAGAGAAATGAAAAAAAAAGTGACCAGATTATTTTAACAACTATTTTAATATATGGAGGGCTTTCTGTTAACAATTATTTTGTAATTAATAAGATTTTAAAAGGAAAAATTTGCAACAGAGTGTTTAGTTGATATTTAGAACATACTTGGCTACTGAGTGAGAGCAATCTTGTTTGTACAGTGAGTGAGTGTTCTGCAGTGGGAACAGCCTCACTTTTTTGTAGAAATAAATCTGGGTTTTTAGGTTGTTATGGCAGCAGTTGTGGCCTGTGGTTGCCTAACCTTTCCACTTGTGCACTGAATTACACTTTAACTGTTGTTGGCTCACATCAGAATGCTATTTTAGAAATGCTGTCTTCTCTGTTTTCCAGTTTTTACATACAAACTATGCAAGCTACTGTAGAATTATTAGGATTACGTGAAATCTAATGTATTTGCTGATTGCATCTTAGTCTGCTCTCTTTATTCCATGGAAATTATGTTTCTAATTTTAAACTTTAAAAGCAGTATTTGATGTGTTTTTTCCATTCCATTAAGAAAGAAATCCTTATGAAGAGCTAATTATGTACAGAGTTCTCTGTAACTGTATCTTAATGTACAGTACAGAGGCATTGCTTCTCTCCAGCAAGCAGACCGCTGTACTGAGTGCATTCTCAGTGTTTGTACTGAGGGTATTTCCAGCATACTGAGCTGCCCTGCAGTTGGGCTTCCTGTAGGAAATGTCATCAAAGTTTTTACTAACATTTCCTGAGTGGCAAGCAGTGTGAGGAAACAGTGAACTGTGGAGAGAGGGCTGGTGTTTGCTAAGTACACAAAGTGGAAGAGTGAGTGTCTGTCTTATCTCTCCCATCAGTTACAGGATATTGAAGGTATGGCTTGCACAGGAGTTTGCAGACAGCTCATCCAGCCACCACCCCTTTTTATGGAGGCTCTTGGGAATGTAGGAAAAGCAGGCTGGGTGTGCAGGCCTTGTTGCAGGTGAAGAGCCACAGGGCCCTCTCCTTCCAGCACAGCTTTCCTCTGGTGTCCCCTGTAGGTACCTGCTGGCTTTGGAACAGGCAGTGCCCTGGGCTGGCAGGCTGCACTGGCCTGGCCTCCAGCACATCTGTGTTCCCACGCTTGGGATAATGAGTCCTTGGGATTGGGACACTGGTTATTCCAGTCATGTTTGTTTGTCAGCTCCTGGATACACTCTTTCCAGAAGCAAGCCCTAGGGTGCACAGGAGTTCTCCTTTTGTGGGCTCTGAGGAGGCACAGGATTCTGTGGGCTGTCTCTGTCCTGCACAGTGAATGGGTACTCCCAGCCTGTGGGGCAGATTCTTGGTACTGCCATGTACTTTCTTATAGAGGTAGGTAAAAAAAAATGTGGATGTAAATACCCATTCTATGAAAGAGCATCTACTACAGCTTTTAGTAGGAAACTGTTATAATATTCTGCCTGGGGAGTCTTTTGCTCTTGGTACATTGCAAGGTAGCTGTGAAATTCTGCCTTTCATTTTGTATTCCTAAGGGAGCTGTGAAAGATGCAGCGTTGCAAGTGTCCAGATTTACTCAGAGGGCTCTTTGCAGCAAAGAGCTTTGTCCTGAAACTCCAGGGACAGTTCTCTGAGGGTAATGATATCCTTGTGTTACAGGCAACTTAAAATGGGGTGACTCTCCCATTCTCTGCTACCTGATAGTAAGACTACTGCAATGATGTGTTACATGTAAGGAGAAAGGCAGACAGCTTCTGAAATCATGCTGTAATTTGAATTATTTTAAGTGAAATGCTGTGTTTTATAATAAAAGAATTTTTAAATCAAACATTTTGCAAACCTATAAACTTACTGCTCTTGTTAAATTTACTTCACAGTATGAGTGTGGAAGTATTGAACCAACATGGTTTGAAAGCTATGATCTTGCGAACACAGTACCCACAACTTGCGTTCTTGATCAGACATTTAACCCTTTAAATTTTAAGCACATAACAGACTTCAATGGTAAACTGCATAGGTGTTTTTGGCTGTCGAAAAAGTTTAATTCACTCTCAACCATCTCTTGCATTGCCGAGTACCTACGGATGAGAAGTTCTTTGGACCTTGGTCTGTGCCCCGTAATTGCTCAGCGTTGTTGTGTGTGACAGAGGGAGGATCTCAGCTCTGCCGTGACTCAGCAGCGCCACCAGCTCAGGGCTTGAGATAAATCACAATGTAACCATGGCCACCTGCAGGGGGAAAGATGAAGTTGAATTATTTTTTTTTAGGATGTTCTCATAAAACAGAGATGATATCATCAAACAAAGAGTGCTGTCTTCCTCTTGCTAGCAAAGCACCTGGCTTGGTTGTTAAGTTGCCTTGCTACTTCAGATAGGAAATGCTGTATCTGCAAGGGCAGTAATCTCTGTGACAAGCTTCCCAAATAAGGCACTTGTACTTGAGCTAAGCAGTAAATAAAGTTGTGATAAACTTTACTGATTAATGACAGCATTTTACCCTAAGCATTATTCACTTATTTGCATTAAGTGCCTAAGCAAAACTTTCTGCAAGAACAGTTTACTTTCACGTGAATGGAATAATATTGGCCTTTAAATTAACATTATTTGAAGAATGGGTTGAAAAAAAATACTTAGTGTTTGGGTAACCTATTACATGTCAAGTATTTTCAGTCAGTCACTTCTCAAATATAAGATAGAGTTATATAAACTAGGTGGAAGTATAGTTATATAAATTAGGTGGAATATCTAGTTCATAGATATTTTGTAACTATTTTTTTCCCCCAGTTACATTGTCAGTGTGTTTAGAAGTAGGGAAGTCTGGTTTGAGGAGGGGCTGGTGAGGAATACAGAACTCAAGCAGATTTTTTTATTATACTTTTAATAATGACTTCAAGTCTCTTTTTGTAGTCAGCAATGTTGAATATGAAATTTAGCTGCTTAGTCTTGCACTTATCAAGAAAAGTAACAAGCCTACAGTGTTTAAAAGAAACCAGTTGTCCCGGTACATCTTTTTTGATTTGTTAAAGTGAGAATTATTACTTAGTCTTCTTATACAACACATAAACTTAGTAATGGATAGCTTGGAATGTGAAATGCTTTGATTTAGCAGTTTTAAGTATGCAGTTGAAGCATTTACACTTCCTAAGAGAGCACATTTGTAGTAAGACAGTAAATTCCACTGAGTAGACTGTATTTTATTATGCTGCCTTTTCCTCATCCTCCATGTGGGAGCTGAAATACAGATTTTTGAGAGAACCTCAGTGTGAGAAAAAAACAGAAGACAAGGTACAGTCATCAAATCCATGTCCAAGCTATACTGGTGATCCTTATTGCTCATCAAGTGAAATGTGGGCTGAACTGTTCTAGGCAGCCTTTATTTTAAAAATTATGAGGAGAGCTTTGAATTGTTGCTTCTCACTGTGTCAAAGACAAATAGTCTTTAACAACTTGCTGTGGTCAAGGCCTGAGTTGTAAATAATAATTTCACAGGTGAGGAAGGGGAGAAAATATCAAGAGACAAAGATCAGCATCCCCAGAAAGTCATGCAGTAGATCAGAATAGAAAAGCAAGTGTATTGAACACAAAGGTAAATTTGTTGTCAGAGATCAGCTTTTGGGATCTGCCCAGTGAGGAGGCAAAGTGATAAGGATTAAATGAACTTGTGAAGATAAAAACTAGCTGATAAGATGAAGGCTATGGCAAGATAAGATTGTGTATCCCACACACCACCCACGATGTAAGGTTTGCTAGAGTCAGGCATCTCCTGGTTTAGAAAGACAGTCAAGGTACAGATGTCTGTACTCAGAGCACCTGCACATTTTGCTCTCTGTTATGGTGCAACATGGATAAATACTTCTATTCCAAAAGAGCAAAGGTTTTTATGCTTTTAAAAAGGCATTAGGTCTGTAAGTTATGCTCTTACATTTGTTTGGGTTTATTTTTAGTGTATTAATTGAATTTCTTTTTTCAGGACATATTGATGCTTTTACATCAAAGCTTATTATGCTAGAAAGGATTTCTCCAGAAACTTTAAGAGAAAAACTCGGATTGATTACGTGAGTATTTTTAGTCAGTTTTTTTAGAAATGAATTTCAAACCCTAACAAGCCTTGCAAGTCACTACTTTTGCTATTTTTTTCTTTTACAGACCTACAAATTCATTAAATATACTACATCATATTTTGAAGAAGGTGTCTGAGTAAGTTCTAAATTTTTGTTCATTGTATTTGTTTGCCACATTGTCCAGCTCATCCTGTTTCTTCTGTAGAATGTTTGTCTACTCTGATTTTTATTTCTTCATATACATAAAGAAATTCATATTTTACAGCTTCTCTTAGGTCTATCACAGCATAATGCAGTACTGTGTAAAATGTGCTTGGTATTATAAGGCTTACGTAAATGATGCAAAAGAATAAGAACTTGAGGTTTTTGAACCAGTTTTTCAAGAGAGGAAACTGGACTCAGGAGCTGACTCAGCTCACAGGAGAGAGGTGTAAATGTGTATGGGCTGACACAGAGCTTGGCCATTTGAGTTTTGTTAGTCTTTCTGACTGATTTGTAGAAACAACATTGTGTTCACTTCTGCTTACCTAGACTTAGAGCAGCCTGTCATTCTCTGTACAGCATTGCAACCTTTCTCCTGCTTCTTCACATAGCCACTTCAAGGCTTTCAGGCTGCAAGTGTCTTAATTTTTTTTGTGAAGCATGCTTCTTGCTCTGAGTGTGAAGCCTTTTCATTCAAATTTCAGAGAGGTTTTCTTGCTCTTTATAATTTCTATAGGTTTATGATTTTTGATATGGGCAGTTGGTTTGACCTTCATCTTCCTGAAAACCTGCTTAATCCTGTGTGTGGTGAAAGCTCATCTGCTCTTTGTGTCTGTGTCCATATGGGCATTGTTCTTTGCAAGATGCTGGTCAAGGAATTGCAGTTTGCCCAACATGGATGATTTTCAGTGTATGCTTGAATGTTTAGTTGAATATGATGACAGTCTGTACATTGTTGATAAATTACATTATGAATATATTATAAACACATTAATTAGTAGACTTTTATCAATACAGTTTAATTAATGCTTTCTTGTGCACAGTCTTTTTATAAAACATCTGAAGGGACTACACCTCCAAAGATGATCTGCTTTTGCATTGAGAACATATTAACTATCCCGATCAAATAAAAAACTCAAAAATTTAAATTATATTTTTCAATTTGAACTTTTCTCATTTTAGTTTGGAGGAAGGCTCTTACTTATTGACTCATGCTGCAGGAGATTCATCAGTTGCAATTTACAAGAGTTCTCTTGACAAGAGTACGAGATCATCCTATAACTTGCACAAAGCTCACTGTGATCTGCCTGCCGTGCCTGCCACTCTCTCAGTCCCGTGGGTTCCACTGGATCCCAGCCTCCCTTTGCCCTACCACTTCAGTCATGGGAGAGTTCCATGCACCTTCCCACCTGCACCCCGGGAAGAGTGGAAGCAGAAGGTCAGTATCTCACTCGATAGAAAAGTAAATGAGCAGTTCAGGAATAAACTATTTCAGTTCCTTGGGGTACAGCTGTTGTAGTTTATCTGTCATCTTTAGGGGTCAGAAAGTTTTTGGCACTCCATCCTGCTTTGTAATTTATGTTGGTGGATAAGTGATGCCTGTCATGCTTTGGAAATTTCCCAAAGATCTTGCTCTCAACTCTAGTATTTTAGTGGCAGTATGGCACTTTAAAAATAAGAAAAATTTCAAACATTTCTTTTTCTTCAGCAGACTTACTCATTTGTGTAAAAGCCATGTGCTAACTGTGCCCAGCTTTATGCACTGTGAGATGCTTTGTAGGTTGAGTTAGCCACAGCCTGACTTCATATGAGGGCAGAATTGTCGTGCATCCGTTCCTAATTACACTGTGCATTTTGGTTTCTGCCAGAAGGAAATCCAGGCACGTAGGCAGGGAAGGGACAGGATTGGTCGCTTGTCACTGGTGACTGAAGACCAGCTGTGCCAGTCCAGATGTGCCCTGTGGGTCTGTTTGAAGCGACATGAATTAGAAGGCAGTTGTCTGAATGTAGTTGTATACGTTTGTGCACAATACAGATTGAAGATTATTAATGCTGGTAATTCCAGTTTGGTTTTGAGTTGTTTTTTTTCTTCTCTCCCCATATGTATGTAGATGGCTGGGGTGAAAGGACAATCGGACACACCCCATGAGGGGAAGCCAGTAGCTATGGAAACAAAAGGCATGCCGGCTAAGCCTGTTAGAAATGAAGGTGTGGCTCCAAAGAAGCTGAGGAAGAATTTCTGCAAGCAAAGAAAAGTGAAGAAAAACTGGAAAACTAAATTCAACAAAATGCAACTGAAGTAGGAATAAGCCTGGAGAAGAGCAAGAGGACAAAAATGTCTGAGGTTTCTTGCAGCTTCAGAGGAGGCAGAGCAAGCTGGCAGGGGAAATGGCTCCAATAGCTGAAACATTCTCAAAACCTTTAACCCTTTGGTACCTCAGGGGGCATGTTTCAAGTGAAAATGTCAAAATCAGTCAGAGAAAAAAAGAATGTGGCTGCAGCCACTTGGCTGGTTATGGGGAACAGAGTATCTTCTGTTGGTCTGGTGATTTTTATAGAAAAGCTGCATCTTGAAGAGTGAAGCAGTGGCTGACAACAATCTCTAATACCACGTAACAAGAAAAAAATAGCTTTTCAGTTATCCCAGTTCTTCCAGATTAACTACGGATTTTTGTTCTCACATATTTTAAAGATGTATTTTACTTCGTGCATTGTGTATAGGGTGAACAACTTGGATTTTATTATTTGGCTTTTTTACAAATAGTGTCTACTGGCTTTTAAACAATTTATAAAAATTCATTTTGCTTTTTAGAATGGTGTAATAAATGAAGGACAAAAGCTGTGTTTATTTGAATAGTAAGGGCCATAAATTTGCACTGAGAAACTTACAAGTACAGCTGAACAAATAAAATAATAACAGGAGAGCTGCATTTTTGTATTTTTAAACTGCTGTCACAAAAGGCAGAGGTCTTAAAGGTGGTCTTCCAAGTCTTCTGTTTGAAATGAGAAAGTTACCAAGTACACACATCTGATCGAGCATTCTACTGCTCACTGGGACTTGATAGGACATGTTTTAATGTCATGAGGGTTGTTTACTAGAGTGTACCTGCTAAAAAATCCTGAAGGTAGGGTTTTTTTGAAACCAGGCTTCACTAATGAATGTATATTAAAAACTTGTTTGTGAAATACAAAGCATTTTCTGATGTGGCTTTTTTCCAACTGTTAGATGTATTTATTCAGTTATTCAGTTTATTCTTTTTTTGGACTGCTGCTTGTTTTATCTCCAGTATTAAGCTATTGACAAGCTGAACTTGTGTTGGCAATTTACAAATAGTTCTGATTCAAAATCCTAAATGCCCTTAGTGACTTCTCATAATAGGAATACTTCAGCTGTGAGTCACAACTCCCAGATAACTGACTCTGTCTGGGGGATTCAAGGCAATTTTCAGTTTGTATATATAAAACTTTGCCAGACTTGCATGGAATTTGGTTTCCCAATGCAGCTTCATGAGGTAGAAATGCATAGTCTGACTGTTCATCTGTCTATGCCTGTTACATTACACTGGTGTATTACTAACTCTGGTGTACTAATTGTAGAAGTGCAGTGGAGCAGCCTGTGCTGCTTGCTGTTGCTGCTGCTTGGCATCGTTGCATTGTGGGTACAGGACTTGATCTCTGCTAAGGCTCCTGCAATTCTTGTTGACCTGGTCATGCAGGCTGTCCCAGTGTCTCTGAATAGTGGCTCATCTGTCCCCTCTACCTCCCTCTTCTGCCTGTTTGGTGTCATCTGCCAACTCAGGGAAGATGGATTTGGTCACATTATCCAGCTGACACAAAAATACTGAGTGATGCCAGACCCTGAGAAGCTCTGTCCATGAGCTGCTCCCTTGGTTCAGCTTTGAGCTGCAAACCCCCAGAAATGGAGGAAAGCCTCTGAGAAGAGCTGTTCCATGCTGTGTGAGATCACTGATGAAGTCTGGTTCTCTCCATTCACTGGTGTTCATTAGGAGATGAAATTGATGGCTGTGTATTTGTTCAGACATGCAGTTTGAAGTTAGTTTTGGAGGACTGGAGGAGACACTCTGACCTAGCATTTGAGGTGACTGCTTGGCCTGTGTGCAAATCCATGGAGCCTTATCAGTCCTTTATGTTAATGTGAGTGAGTTATTGGCTGTCAAATATGACTTTTCTTAATTTCTGTAATAATGAGAGTTTTTAAATGTTTTTGCACTATGCACTGATAAACTGCTTCCATTCTCATGTGACCGGCTAAATCTCTTCACCTTTGCTGTCTGACTGCAAACACTTTAAGGAATACAATAGAAGCTGACTATGTAAAATATATTAGGAAATATTTGCTGCATTTTTTCTCTTCTTCTACTGTAGCCTAGTAGCTGGAAGCACAGAAAACTGGGAACAAGTGACCAGTCATCCATTCCTGTGCTGGAAGGTGGGAGATGCCAGCAGCAAGGGACTCTGCCCAGCTCCATGCTGTGAAGTTCAGTAGCAGTTATTGAGCCATTTGAAGAGGTATTTATTTTGCTTCTGATTTGTTTACCCTATGTTTTAAGTAGCAGCCTGTTTTCAAAAGAATATCGAAGTCAGGTCAGGTGTAGTCTTTCAGAATGCTTAGTGCTGACCTGTATTTAAGCTTGCTTCTAGTTCTACTGGTAGAAGTTGCACCATTTTCAGTCTCTCCCCCTGTTGAAGTCTGCATGTGTAACTTTCTCAGATGTTTCTCTGAGAAGCTAAATAACTAAGCTCGCTCTTTCTTTCTTTCCTAATAAAATATGTCCTTTCCTATAGTGTGGGTACAGTCCTTCCCAGAAACAGTCATTGCTTGGTATGTTAAATTTCTCAATTTCTCTGTACTAAAAATATACTCACCTTTTCTTTTTTTAAGTTGCTCTTAAAATGTGTTTTTTCTACAGAGATTCTTAAACTTTGTTTGCAAGTTCAAATTCTGCTCCTGTATGTCCAAATCAGTGCACTAAAATGTTTTCCAAAATACATTGCTGTATTACATATCTCAAATTAAACTTCCTTCTTAATGCCAGAAAATAACTTTGATGGCTAGGTGACACTCTGTTTAAGCATAAAACATTTTAATTATGCCCTACTTAATGTAGATGGAAGATTGTCACTGGCAAAAAGCTGGTTCAAGCCATTCTGAGCCTTATGAGGTCTGTAGATAATCTCAAGCTGCTCTTACTCATGGCTGTGTCTATAAGTTGAGCTAGACCCCATCTTGCTGTAGGACTGAGGAGACATTGTGATATACCTTGCTGAGGGATTTTTTTGTTGGTTTTATGGAACTATGGAACTAAAATATACTGCCAAATTTTAAATTTTAGAATAATTTAGTGCAATGCTGTTTAAATAATAGCACTCCTTCAGGGAGTGCAGCCTTCAGGGCATTTCTCAGTATTGATACTTCTTGCTTCTGCTTAACAGTGAGTGAAAAAAAAAGAAAAGGCCTGAAAGCCCCATTCTTCCCCAAGACAGCATGGCAGCTTTGTCTGACATGTAACCATAGAGGTAGTAGAGAAAACAGTCTTGTAATTGTTTGTGATTAAAGTATTTCAATAAATATTAGAAGAACAATGTCACTTTAAACTCAGTATTAAAAAACATAAGGTAGCAGTGACTATGTTGGGAAGGGAGGGGCTATTAAAGAGCCCAGTGACATCTCTGATTCTTGAAATGAAATACAGCAGCCACATCCTTCTGAGTATTCACAGCATGTTTTTACAAGTGTGCATTTCCTATTTTTGATAGCCCTAATAGAGGAAAAGTATTCCTTTACTTTTTGAAATGGGCAATGTCCTTGTTGACAGGAGCCAGAAGGAGAAGGATGCTGGTATTGTTGACACCAGCTATAAAATCTAATTGGACTCTTCAGTTTGATGGGGTAGCTCTCACTGCAGTGCACAGGGCCAGCTATTCCAGAACATGCATGAATGCATTTCAGTTTCACTGAAACTTCCTCAGAGGTACTTTGCTCAACAGTTTTTCACCTGTGCATGGGATTCCTCCATTGTATGGCAGCTTGAGTGGCCAGGAATGTCACCTTACCTGCCTGTGCCTTGAGAACAAGCACATACCACAAGCCTCTCATTTCTCATATACTGCTAAGTGAGTACAACTTGGGAAGAAAGAAAAGAGCAAGCTCTACCATGGCAGGTATCATCAGGATCCTGGTGAAAAAAGGTAATCCAGAGTTTTAAAATAGTTTTCGATTTTAATAGACCTTGAAATACTTTTGAGTGATTCAAGTCTTTTGATACTCAAGGACATGTAACTGAAGTTGTATTTTTGAAATTTTACTTTGAAGTGACACCTATAGAGTCCCTGTCCATTCCCCACCACTGCCTTGTCCACACAGTCCTGAATTCTTGTGCAATTTCAGGCTTTTAGGAGCTAATGCCTTAGAGAAATAGCAAACATGGGACTCTGTGATACTCCAGTGATGCTGATAACGTTATCTAAATGCAGTCCTTTGCTAGCACTNTACTCCAGTGATGCTGATAACGTTATCTAAATGCAGTCAGTCCTTTGCTAGCTCAGCACTGTGTGAGCACTGTGAGAATAGTTAGATTTGTCTGTTTAGGTAGAAAAGGAGCTCATTAATTCCTCCACAAAACAGCATCAAAGATGATAAAGCAATGCCAAATGAAGACTCTTTCCCATCTATTCCACATGTACCAAAGGTGTTCCTGCAGAGGTCACAGGGTTAAAATACCCATCCTCTGTACAAACACAGTCAGAAACTGTGGGCATTTCCTTAGAAAGACTTTTTGTGATCTCAAAATAGACTTCTAGAATTTATTTGTAGGTTCATGTGCAAGTACATTTTGGTGATCAACTGTGAAAAAAAGAAAGGTATTGACCATTCTAGTGATTTTTCAGACCTAAAACTGAAGGAAAAAGTGTCAAATTCTGTACGTCTGGGCACAGAATCATTTGCTGGCAACACATATTCTCAGCTGGAAATTATGTTTCTAGATTAATTCCCTGATGTGAGGGTACATCTGTGTACCTGAGAGTTCAACTGTTTTCCCACCCAGATCCAACAGAAAGTCTTGCTGTGACTGTTACTCTCTTCTCCCTAAGGTTTGCTGCTGCCACAGCTGCTGCTGCTGCAGTGCATTCTGCTATGATTTGAAAAGAATGATGCAGCATAGCCTTTCTTACTGAAGCTCTCTTGCTTCTTCCCATGTAAGATCTTCTGATATACTTTAGCATAGAGAGAACAATATAGGGATTTCCTAAAAATAAATAAGAAAATACTCATGTTAAGAAACAGTGTAGTCAAATTCACACTGAGATCAATGTTTCTGGTGTATTTTTCAGAAACTGTTTTAAAGCATCTATAAATAAAATGAGAATTCTTGTTTAGAATTTAATTGCATCACTGAAAACAAAATTTGGAATATTGATGCAGCCTTGAAAATGTTGAAAACTCATATTTGTTCATGATTTTTATCTTTAACATTTGTTTATACCATATTTGAGTGAACAGCATGAGTGCCACCCTGTGCCAGGTCTGCTGGAATTGATTCAAAAGCTCCACCTACCAAATCTTTGCACAAACAATTCAAATTATAAAAAAAAACAGGAGGAATGCAAAAAAAATTCATGCTGAAATAAATCACCCATCACTCTGTCATGTGGACTATACTGCCAAGCAGACAGAGCACTTCAACAAATATTTTCATGATGGGATTAAATTTGAGCTTAAAAAAAGAAGGAAGGAAAAAGCTGTCAGAAGCCCATGGCTGAGCAGGTCTTGTAGTTAAAAGCTACCTCAGCAGTCAAAACCTATTTATTTCAGAACCTTGCAGTTAACTGCAGTTCTCTTCCCTTGACTGACAGGACAGTAACCTTGTGCAGCTCTCTGGATATTCTTTGTTTATAGCAGAAGTAATGAAATTGAAAGGAGATATAGTTACTGCAAAGCTGCACATGCTACTTTCAACAGCTTTTGTAGCCATTTATAAATTAACAAATGCTCACATCACAGGTTAAATTCTTTGGTTGTTCATAAGTAACCTGAGTAGAATGCACAGTGAGGTTGATTAATGTAGAATTTGTACTGACACTGTTGCTATCTGTGGAAAAAAAGCATCTTTACAAGATGTGGGTCAGTAAACCTGTCAATAGACCTGTCACCAGCCTCTTTTGTTGTTTAAAAAACAAGCAGAAAATTTGCTTTTGGGTACATGAATAAATAAGTTTGTGTCCTGTCCTCTTCAGGAAAGATAATTCACACAATGTCTTAGTTATCAAAAAAATACACTGCCTTCTATTTATATGTTTTCTACCAGCCCAGACAGACAAACTGAGAACATAAAGTGTTGTGCACATTGCTGTGGCCTGGAGAATGTCTGTGGCTCCACGCTCCACTCTGTGTGTGTGTGTGTGTGTGTGTGTGTGTGTGTGCATGTTTCAGGCTGTGGCTTAAGTTTGGGCTTCTAACTTCCTGTACTGGCAAAACCTTCCCAAAGGCTTTTGTTGGTCCAGCCTCTCTCCCCACAGAAGGATGGTGGCAGGCTGGTTTTCCATGTCTGTCCTTGTTGGTCAGCCAGCTGGGCTCTTTCCTCTGCTGTTCTGAACTCATCAGTATGTATTCTATACACACTGATGGCTGCTTATTCTTGAATTAATAACTTTCTAGAAGTTAATAGCATTAGAAAAATAAACCTTAATGTTCAGAAGTTGTTTGAAGATTATCTGTGGTTGTGTTGGCACTGCAGCCTTTTGTTCTGTCTCCCCTGTCCCTGATGTGAGCACTGTCTACTGATGTGCAGGACACAGCACTGAACCTTATCCCCCTCCAGAAGAAGTGTTTGCTGAAGGCTTATCTGTGGTCAAATGTGAAAATGTTAAGTATTATGTGTACTCCATGCTAGAACAATAGGCTTGTAATATGCTTTTTCTTGCTCATTAGAGGAAGAGATCTCTGGGTATAGAATTCAGACCTGTTCTTCTGACCTGGAAAAACAAGTCTTAGCCTGCCTGGCAGAAATTAATCTCTTGGTAGCAGCCACTCAATCAACAGCTTTTTGAAGTCAACTTTCCTTGCCTTAATTTTTCTCTAAAGCTGTAAGATGCCACTTGAAAGAGCAACAAAAACATCATTGTAGACAGAACTGTGTAATTAGGAATCTGTGACATTCCTTTGTCTTGCAAGGCATCATTCATGCTCAGCTAGTACCTCAGCTGATCCCAATTTAGTTAATGAAGTTCAGAGCATGCAAGAACGTTCTCGAAATCCTGTGGTTTATGTGATTTTGTACTAAAACAAAGTTGATATGTTTCGAAACAAGCCTCAAAAAAACCTTTTCTTGCTATTTCACAGAATCATTGATTTTAATTGAAAATTTCCAGCTGTGTTTCAGATTGCTGTAGAAATTGTATGTTGACTTCTCTCAATGAGCTTCTCACTTTAAGTGATTTTAAAATTCATTTTCCTGGGTCATTTCAGAGGTGGCATGGTGTTAAACAACAAGATAATTTTTGCAGTATGTAGTTAGCAGCCTGTGGATTTGCCATAGGAAACTGGTGTGTAAGCATTTTTGGCATAAATTTAGATGGTGCTCAGTTAGATTCTTTGAACATTTCAGAATTATTCCCCAGGATTTGTAGGTACATATTTAAGGTGTGATAGCCTTGCCAGTACTTTGTCAGAGGCCAGGAGACTAATCCAAACCATGGGACTGTTTGTGTTATGAGTCACTAAAGTGGAAAGAGCACATAATGATGGGAAACAATGAAACAGAACAAACTTAAAGCTTTTAACACTATTCCTAGGAAAAAATTCCCTGAGGACTTTTGGCAGCTTCCATCTTTTGTAGCTGTTTCTGTCCTTTGGCAAGACTGGCCAAAGTCTCTGCAGTGATTATTCATGCTGCTCTGTTCTGGATGATGTCAGGGGCTCCTACGTGCACTGGTAATATTTTCTACAGTGCTTTCCTGTGTGGTGGCTGTCTGGAGAACACTCTTAGAACTGGCAGCTGTAATTGTTATAAACACTGTGATACTTAAATGTGTTCAAAATCTCCCCTTAATGTTGTAATATATACTGGTAGTCTGTTTATACCAACAGCATTGTGCTGATATTACTGAGAAAGCTGAACTCAGCATAGTGGGTTTGGTTTTGAGATTTGATCTTTTTAGCTAGTTAAAGGATTAGTTCTAGGACCAAAGACAGCATGATATGATACCTGGCTTCAGATGGAATTGCAGCTCTCCAACCCAAAGTACATTAAACTGTAGTGAGGGTACTCATGATAATCTGACCACAAAAAGTGAACTTTAATATCTGATAAGGCTTTACAGTCCTGGTTTTGTCTCAGACTGCATGACTTTACATGAAAAGGCAGCAGGCTCTCAGGCAGGGCATCAGGAAGTCCCCAGGGACTGCAGAAATGCACAGAAATGAAACATAGTTACACACATAGTGACTGTTTGTTTCTATATCCTGCCACTCTTTCATTCAGGGTAAAGACTGGAGTTTATTCAAGCCTGCAATACCAGTACAAGGCATTTGGCAAGTGTTTCATTTCTGTGTTTGTGTGTATCTAGGAGACCTCTCCTAGTCACTGGATGATTACACCCATGAGGCACCCTGAAAAACCAAACTGCTGGTGATTCACAGTTAGAAATGGACTTGAGCTCCAGATACAAGTGATACTATGAGATACTATGAGAAACACATGGCAGACAAGTCACTTTTCTAGGTTTTGCTGCGCTTGTTATCTGAGTTGCTGGTTTACATTTGTTCATTATGCATATTCCTGGCTGGATCTCTGTGTCACTTAATGTGCAAACCTCTCTGGCTTACTCTAGGTTCTCATGCCAAACAGAAGGAGAGAAGGTGCAATAGCCTGGACTGTGTCAGAAGGAAAAGCTGACAGCACATTTGAAGTTGGTGGCCCGTGTCAGCTGGGTCAGCTAGGTGAGAGTAATAAAGGGGTTTGCTTCCTTCTGAGCATCTTGACAGAGCACAGATGATTCCACGTTGCTTGCCTTGAACAGTGGACAGCCAGTGCAATGGGTTGGACCACAGTGACCTAAACTTCATGAGCTTTGCCAAGTGATAGAGACTTTATTTAGGCTGTGTATGTGTCCCAAGACAGCTTTCCTTGTCATTAGCTTTTGTGAGTATCTAAAGGAGTTTCTTTCTAACTGTAGTTATAATCTTAGCTAATACTTTGTTTCATTACTTCTTTGTCTTGATTTGGGACCCACGTCACTCAAGCATCTGTGGAGGCAAACTCTGTGTGCCAGTAGGCTTGGGGTTGAAGAATCCGCTGAGACTGAAAGATAAAAGAATGAGAATGATGATGTTATTTATTTACACTGGTGAGGAAGAAAATATTTGAAAATAAGTTAGAGTTCAAACTAAGAAAACAGTTGGCAATAAGTTAGACTTCAAGCTAAGGTTGTAGTCAGATGTGCTCGAAGGTGGTAGAAGAGGGGTACTGAACAGCTGGCACAATTATTTTGCATATGCAGAGTTGAGGAGTAGCTGGAGGCAAATCCAGTGGTGAAACAGTATCAGGATATAAAAGGAAACTTTTGGACGTCACCAGATGCAGCCACCTGGTGGAGAGGTAAATGTTTTACTAGCTCTGAAGAGCATTTTCTGTCAGGCTCTTACGTGTGAGGCACTTGGAGATTCTGCATGAGAAGTAACTTCAGGGCATTCAAACAAGTCATGTCTTTGTCAGTCACAGTGATTGCTAAAATACACCCTTTAAACAAGGTTACATCACCTTGTAACATAGACTTTGTGTGAAACAGATGAAGATAAACTGGAAACAATTTGATGAGTCTGATTTATTTTTGTGTCTTGGTGAAGTAATTAGTGTTGTTTACCATTTTCTTTAGCAGTTGCAATGCTTAATCTTCGTTCTGAAGAGCTAACAGTAGAAAGATGGGGCCTGATCAGCCAGAAGGCAACAGTGTAAGATCATACAGCATACCACATCAGTGCAAGGCAGGCAGCCCAGGGGGCCAGTGTTTAAACTGGATGATCTGTTCATAAGCACTTTGCTTATGCCTACATTCACTCTCTGTTCCCAGACTGAACCAGCCCATGCCAGCCACCTTACCTATTAAAATGCTTCATTTTTAGAACACACACATAACAAAATACTGGAGATCTGGCCAACACAGAAGATCATTCCAGAGATTAAGTCTTGCTCTTTAAAAGGGATTATTTCAAGTAAATGAAATTCTGAGTGGAGAATAACATTTGTGCAGGAATGTGCATGTAGTGTAGGAATGAGAGTGCACAGAATAGAACTGATCCGAGGGCTTAGGTTGTTAGTTGGAGACCTAACAAGATGTCTGGTTCTCTGGTATTGTGTTAGATAAAAGTTGGCATTGGTATTCTGGTATTCAGTCTATTTTTCAAAAATGTGGGATTACAATTCTGTAATATTACAAGTAAACTCCCTCCACCCTCCCTCAAAAAGCCAAAAAACCTGGAACTTAACGCCCCTTCTCCCAAGCCAAACAACCCTGTCAGTGTTGATAGAGTTTTGCTAATACAGTGTAGATGTGCCAAGCAGGAGCCCTTCCTTCTTTCATCTGTAGACATAATAACTTCCCAAGCTGTTACCCTGGGAACCCAACTAGCAGAACTTTTAAGTTGTACTTAACTGTCTTTGTAACCTGTAATTACCATGAGAGGTAATAACAAATCCGTGTGTATTTGTATCATGGCAGTTCCCAAATTAGACACAAATAATCAAGATGCAAAGACAACACCCAGAGGTCTGCCTGATCCATATGCTTATCAGAATGGAATTTATATTATCCTCTTGCAACACAGTCAGGGAGCAATACTAGATAGAGACTCAGTCACACCTAGACCAGAAAGTCCTTTCTCCTGATCCCTCCCTTCTCTTTTTCTTTTCATTGAAGCAACAGGTTTAAGTAGGCCATACATATTGACAGAGTTTTGTCCTTCATACCTCCAGTGTTAATGCAGTGTTGATAGTTTATAGACAGCATCCTGAAAGAGGTGAGCAAGATCTGTGTAGATGGAAGAGAAAAATAGACAGAAGTGAGAGAAAAATCAGCTGGAGTGACCCCATATGCAAGGATGTCACTGCAGAGATAACCTGTGGTCAGAGGGGATCTTAAAATTAATATTTAAGTTAAGCACATCAAGTCTCCAGTAATATGATAAGAAGATAATGACAGGAAAAATCATGTTGGTGAGGTAGAAGAAAATAGTATATTGAATTGAAAGAGGGAGGAAAAAAAATTAGTATCAAACAATATTAACTAATAACAAAAGAATGGTAGAGTTGGCAATGGTAATGTCACTGAGAGGATGAAACAAATGGGCCTACAGGATGTCCATAGATTGCAGGCTGAAGCTCAATCACAGAGAGCAGTCAAAAGGGAAAAATGGGAAGTTGGCACAATTATATTTGTTTTTCCATCCACAGGATTCTGTGCAGCCACAGCCAAGCAAAGTGTGCTCCCTTGGACTGCTGTGGTTAGCATGCAGGAAGCCAGGTCACAAACAGGGAATTGCAGCTGAACGAGTTGCTGGCAATTTAAAATATCACCTTCTATGCAGATATTTTAAGGGAGTGCAGGGGCCAAACAATGTGAAAACAAATAGAAAACCTTTCTAGGCACTGCCTGCCTATTTGAAGCACGTTTCTTCCAGTAAATACCTGTGGAGTAGACAGAGAGAGACACTGGGCTTGCAGTAAGTGCAGTCCTTGTCCCAGCCCTTTTTTCACCTAAAGCTGACAGTAGTGCTCAGGAGCAATGGTCATGGACCAGAACCCCTTGGGATAGCTATACAAACCCTTCAGGTTCTGGGTAAAGCCTCAGGAATATCCTACACAACAAACAGGCTTAGGTCTCATTTTAAGAAGGGATAGAGGCACTTGGCTGCTGTTTTCCCATTAATTAATTCCCTTTCCCTGTTTGGCAGATAACAGAAGGCTTTCCTGTTTGCTCAGTCTGACTTCTACCTTTCTAAAAATCTCTGGTTTTGTAGACATTTTCCTTGAAGGTATGAAGAATACATCATATTTCCATGGGCAAGATCAATGCCTTTGTTATTAGGGTTTGGTTGTTCTGCCAAAAGCATGACTGTGTTTTCTGCTGTTCATATACTACTTAAATTCCCCAGCTGGAGCAAGTGCCTTTGATGTCAATTGACCTACATATACAGAGAGGAATTGAGAGAATTTGTAACATGTTTGAATATGTTTGTATCTTCATGATTCTGAATATACTGGATTTTTTTCTATTGTCAATCTTTTTTCTTTTGAAATCAGTTCAAACTTCCCTGAAGTTTGTATAAGTTCAGAGAGGCTCCTGTCTATTTTGAACTGAGGTCAGTGTGTGATTCTGAGGTTGAATAACTGATGGTTGAGTTGGATGTTAGAGACATTTCTGAAGCTGTTGGTTATAATAATAGCTCGCTTGATATCAAACTTTTTGCAAACTGTTCATATGAAGATGTAGTTAGCCGAAATTAATGGTGGTATATGAGCTACTTCATATTTTAAGAAGTATTGAATTGTTAAAAAGATAAATTTCTAAGGAAGTGGAAGTAGTAGTGTTATTGAAACAGGCTGCAGTAGAGGACTGAGAGATAAATGGTTAGAGAATGATTATGTTCCTCCTCAATTCTAATGTGTGACTCAGCAGATTGTATACAAAAATGTAATGTGTGTTGAAAACTCTTTCGCTGAGGGTGTTGTGGTTATGCTTTTCTGCTTTTGTATTAGGAATGTTTGACAAGAGGTGGGGGTTAAAAAAACTGTTCCTGAGGGATTATGCAGCCATTAGGAGGCAAATTGACTCTCTGGCTGCATATCCCTATTTAAAGCCTCTAATGAATACTGCAGAACAGAATGGTTGTTACTTCTAGGACTGTAAGTATTTTTGATCTGTGAATAACATTTCCAAGTTGCCAGTGGTGGTTTTTTTTTTTCTCAAGAAACCTAAAAAGCAGGGGGAAATCATTTAACTGTTAGTGACAGATACTGGTTGAAGAGGGATAACCAGGAATTAATTTTGAAAGACGGGTTCCTTAATACGCAGAGAAATAACCACAGTGGCCTTGCCAAACACAAGGCTAATGTGTCAAAGTAATGCAATATTGGCACTGACATTTTCTGACAAAACACTGCTCCATGATGTGCCTTCTCCTGTGGCTCTCCCCTTCATGTCACTTCTGTTTAACCAGAAAAGGTGTATTAACATTATTTTTACCTTCTGGAATGACTGGTTCATGTGCCCACTCTATTGCCTCCATGTTTGAAGTCAAGTGTAATATTTCATAATATTTCTCCCTTTTTGTACTGCTGATCTTGTTTCATCCCAGTAATTAATGTCTCTAAGCTTGTGTTCTTGTCTCTTTCATGTTTGCCAGCTTTTGCCACCACTGTTTTTATGCACCTGGCTAAGCCTAAAACATTTTTACCCTGTGCCTGCTGTCTCTATGCCTACAAAAATACTTTTACTAGCAAAGACAAATATCTCTTTGCAGAATCAAATCAACTGAGTGACCACCTATTCTTGAAAGAGCTGTGTATATCTATTCACATGCAGAGAATTAAGAAACACACGCTGAAGTTACAGGAATAATTGCTTGTATTGGGAGCAGGGACTGCTTGCTTTTTTTCTGCAGTATTTAACGATGATGTATAAATTGTCTATGCTGTTGAGGTGATCTCAAGTGATCCAACTGAAGATCTGCAAATACTTTTTAACTATATTTGTCTTCTGTTACAAGTGTAACACCTGGGGCTCTATTAATTGAGTTTTCACTACTCGGGCTGGGAGAAGCTTTGCTTCCCTGTCCCTTTGTTGGGTGTGGTAGGCCTGTTCGGGTTATCTGAGCATGATTCAGTCAGCCTCAGAGCAGAGCTTGTGTCTCATTCTTCTAGTATTTATTGCTCGTGCCAGACGTCATTTAGGCTTCTCCCATCTCAGATATCCCCTGAACTCTGGGCATGGCATGCAGGAAGCAGGCTGGGCCCCACCTGCACACTGTAGGGATCTTGGTTTGCTGTGTATGAGCCCAGTTCTCGCTCCGTGGCAGGGAGTGCCCGGCTTGTTCGGGGTCCGGGCCTTGTGCTGGGCACCTGGGACTCGGCTGCTGTGCTCTGCCCCGAGAGCCCCGCCCCAGCACTGTCACAGCCGCGCTGCTCTGAGGAACCAAAGCACGGGCTGCAAACGACCACCTGCTGCCCCAGGAACGCTGAGGGGAGGCGTAGGGGGCCGCCTTCCTCGCAGGCTCTGGGGGGTCGCAGCTGCGAGGTGGGCGGCCGGTGGGCAGGTGGAGAAGCGGGGCTGGGGGTGAGGGCTGAGCCTCGACCCCTGCAGACCAGGGCGCTGCTCCCGGCGTCTCCGCAACCTCAGGAGCACCCTGGGCGTCCGGCGGGGCACGGGTGCGAAGGGAGAAGGCTGCTCCCGCCCTACCCTTGCCCACCCCGTCCCTGTCCCCGTCCTGCGCCGGAGTCGGGCGCGGCCGGGTGAGTCAGCGCCGTGTCGGGGGGGGCGCCGGGGAGGGAAGGGCCCGCCCGGCCCTACAAAACCCCGCCCGGGCTGCCGCGGG